>JAQIWR010001767.1:0-12746 GCA_034695945.1 Glomeris hexasticha
TGGCCAGATTTATATACTTTCAGCAGTTGAATAACATATCAAACATTTTTGTTTGCCTTTACTGTCCCTTTAAACAGCTTTCTATCAAGGAGTTGTATTGTTTCTATACTAGACAGATTCCACCTTAGACAGGTTTCTAGTTAACAAAGTTTCCACCATAGTAGATAGACAAGTTTCCACCATAACATTCCACCATAGACAGGTTTCTATTCTCAGATTCCACCATAGACAGGTTTCTATTCTCAGATTCCACCATAGACAGGTTTCTATTCCCAGATTCCACCATAGACAGGTTTCTATTCTCAGATTCCACCATAGATAGGTTTCTATCCTATAGACAGATTCCACCATACACAGGTTTCTATTCTACAGATTCTACCATAGACAGGTTATCCAGCAGTTTTTAATGCCTCATGCTGTCATTTATCTAAAAAAACAACTCAAAATTTTCCACCGTAGACAGCTTTATCATACAGATTCCACTATAGACAGGTTTAACACTATATGGTGTTTTGCTATTAATTCCAGCTCAGCCAGGTTTCTCTGTTTATTGCGTGTTTGATTCGATTTATATTTGCTCATGGGATGAACCTGATTGCATCATCCAAACGTTCGACAGTGGCGCCACAGGTGTCACTCACCGAAAACATCGCAGCGTGAAACATTGATTTTGCTTGCTTATATATCAAGTACGTACAGTTCTCTTGTGCAGACTGTGATTATGATTAGTGCAGGCGTGCGCCGATGAGGTCGCACTTTATAATATATTGTACATGCATGTCACGTATGCATTAAAAAAAATTGGTAAAAAAGAAAAGGTGGTTTTGAATAAAGCAAAAGTGGTTTGTTGTGGGGGGAAAAATGGGACGAGACCGTTTTATTTTGCCCGGGACTTTACTTTGCAGAGAGAGATCAGTGAACTTTTCCTATCTGTCGTCGTCGGGGCCATTTTTTATTCCTTTCAACTCCTTTTCACCTATTAGCTCCCCTCAACCAGTTTTCTTCGTGCCGTCCTTGAACCGCTTTTTTTCCCTTCTTTCCTTTCTTTTTTTCCCTTTCCATCATTATACCCCCAAACCGAAACGGCGACCGAAACAAGTTTCGCGCGCGCGAAATGAAAAATGGCGCCCGAAAAATAGAACGTCGTAGCATGGTCGTAGTTGGGGAAAACGAAAGCCGTTAGATGGAGCGCCGTTCTTCCGTTTCTCCCATCCGGATCCGACTCTTTTTAACACACGACGTCATGAATAATAAATACACACCAACAACAATAATAACGGGCGAAAAAATACACCTTTCTCGCCCGCTTATACTCGTTTATTACTTGACAAGGGACAAGGAGGAGAATATAATTTAGCGCTGATAAAAATAATAAAGCAATTACTTACACAAATAATCGCTTCATTTAGGTATTTAAAAGTTTCGGTAAATAGTGGCTGCAAAATAAAGGAGAGGAGGGGGGGGGGGTAGGGGATGGATGGATAGCACAGCATCAAATGGGGAGTGCACTTATGAATAATGACACTCACGCTTGCAACTAATTTATATGAAGCGTGGTTGCCTGATAAACCAAGGAAAATTGCGAAATTATATCACTTAAGTTTTAATGAAAACCCGAATCATGGGCGCAACTTGAGCATTTCAAATGGAAATTAAGTTCAATCAAGCCAGGAAAATTACCATGCGAATACAGAGCAAATTTTCATCACATTTACCATTTTTTTTATAGCATAAACACATAGTGACAACTTTTTGAAAAAGCAATGATTGCATGACCTTTAACGACAATTTGCAGTCAAAATAGTATACCAGTAAATAATGATAAAATCTACAAATTCCATCTGCTGAAATATTCTTATTGGCCCGAGTTATATATAACATCATAAATTCAACTCAAACATAATAAAAACAGTTACATCATGTAATAATTTCATTAGTAAACATAGCTGGAGGCTACTTAAAATATAAACAAATATGCCAACACAACGTCTAAAAATACGAATGGCAAAATAGTTCGGTTTATTTATTTAGATATACAGTGTTGCAATTTTTCTGTCAAGCTGGAAACCAATAATTCCTGGACGTTATTTTGCCGCCATTAGTCCAGTCAGACGAAAAGAAGAAAAGAAACGCCTTATATAATTGTGGATTGAATATAAGTTGCACAATACTATGCAAATGCAAGATTATGCAGAAAACTTTCGCATTAAAACAGTGTGCAGATAACTTTTTGCATGCATATTTTATTGTGACTGGCGTAATGGCGGCCAAAATACGTCATGCATCATTTTGTTTGTTCAATCGAGCATTACTTTGCACAGTTCTGCATAAATTTCTTCCTCGGTCGAGTGGTACGTAATATGAAACTTTTAATGACGTCACAAGGCGCCAATTAAAATAGGAAATACAATTGGCAGATGCAATATTAAGAAAAATGAAGAGTGAAGAAAAACTTCAAACAAACAAACAATGAAAGTGTTGGAGTTGGTTGACTTTTCCGGGCCAAGCCAAAAAAAGGGGCGGGTAAAGAAGGTGGTGGGTGGGAGGTTGTTAAACGAGTTTTGCACGATGTCGTGCAACTTTGTCAAAGAGTTACAATAATAATAATAAAGATGGCGTGTGTTGCGCACGCGCACAAAATTCACTATCCTAGTTTTTCGACGGTCAACGAATGAAATAAAAAGCACAAATATTTATTGTCAAATAGCCATGAAAATCATGATATAAATATGAAATGAAGAAGACGTTGTTCACCAATGAGATTTAGCGGCAAGAAAAGCTCATCATGACTCACCCTTTTCGCACTGATTCACCACCGACTTGCATCTCAACTTTTTATGTTGTTGTTTCTCTTTTCCGGAAACGAGAAAAACTTTTACCCGGCCAACATTTTAAAAATCAAAATTAAGTGTTTATATAATTTCACTTTTAAAAATTCGAGCGAGACAAAAAATGGGCTATAAAGATAATAACTGCCAAAAACATTACCCAGTCACTTTTCTTCAAAATGGCTGTTTTATGTATTTACATAGAACCACAATAAAAATTAGTCACTTTATACAAATATTTCGTGAGAAACTTTATTGCATTGTTCGTTGCATACAGTTGTGCAATGTAAACACGTGATACTGAATTAAAATCTCATTCAATATATTCCTAACAAAAGCCGGTCTCCAATTGAAACCCGGTTTCCAATTGAAGCATGTCATGTATTTCATAATAAAAGTTTTGAAAAACTTGCAAAAGAGAATTCTGCAATACGTGGTCACAGATTTCCAGTATTATAAAAATAAAAGCCGGTCGCAAATAGAAGCCCATGCTGAAAATCCAAAATTTGAATAGAAGCCCGGGCTTCAATAATTATGTTTTTCAACATAGTATTCCCGAGTGTCCTATTAAAAAACTTATGAAAAAACGAAATGAGTTCCATAAATTTTCTTGAAATGCAGAATATTTGCATATCTTCTGCATGAAAGAATATAATAGTAGTTCAGAAATCTACAAAGCTGTTTACATATGATTTTAAATAGGGAAAAAATAAAACTTTCGCGCCAAAAATTACTGGACCACCCTTAACAGTGTAAATGTTATATAGGAAGTGCGATAGATGGATGAGTCACGTGACACGTCTAAAAACTAGCAATAATATACTACGCCAACAAGACTTCACTTCTATACTCCTATATAATATGGATATACTCCACAAACTAACCCCATCAAAGTGCAAAAGCTACGTAAAAAAATCTGCATTTTTCATCGAGTTTTTTCTCCCCTAACGGCTTTCCATACAACTATGCAAAAGCCGATCAAAGGGTTCATTTAGCGTATGAAAAATCCCACTTCATCACGGTTGCGTATCGAGTTTCTTCGGCTTGTTGGCCGCAAAAAACTCCCTTTTTCCCCCCAAACATTCGCCCTTACCGCCCTTACATGAAAAGTCGTCGGCCCTAACCCTAACACTGTGCCTAACGGGGGTCCTTAACGTTGTATACCGTTAAGGATGCGTTTGTTTGTTTGTTTGTTACACGGTCACGTGTTTGCGCCACATAAATCACGCCACAAGCCGGACTACAATTCAGGTAACGAGGGGGAAGTTTGGTCCGAGTGTGTTGTATTCATGCGCAAAAAAGTAGTGCCATTATTTGCGTTTTTAATCACACCGGGATAAGTTTGACGAGACGTCACGTGACGATTCTTGACGCCTATTTTTTCCTTCTCTTTTCCTATTTTTCTTCTGCGCTTTTCATTTCAAAGCGCGGGCTGAGCACGTGCGGTGCATCATGGGAATGGCCGCCGATCATGATGATCGTCACGCCACCACCGGCGCCACTCCCAACCAACCGACCAACGAGCAACTGCGAATCAAGTTTCTTGCACTTTGCCCGCATACATACACATATAACATACAAATACACACATGCAAAAAAGAAACTCTTCAGGCACGTTGCAGGAAACGCCTACTTTACTACTACATATCAGGAACGAAAACTCGGCGGGAAACTTTTCCAAGAATATCACGCCATTGTCAAGGGCTCGTGCAATAATCACCTCGCATTCAAATCCATTTGGTCTTATGAGCACTTAGTTGGACCTCATTGGTTGGACCAATAAAGTTGGGATCTTTGGTTGGATGGAGAAATTCGTACATATATACAGTTTAATTTAAAATGTGATAGTATTAACGAATGTTGTATAGGCATACAATAAACCTGTCAGAGCAGGAATCACAAGGGACCTGGCTAATTTTAAACTTTTACCCTTGTTTATAGTTACAATCACAAATGATAGAAATTAACTTGACTTTATGTATAAGTAGATAATATTCCAGGTTAAACCATACAATTCCATTATTTATCAAAACAAACCTTTCTATTCTGGAAAGATTCCTTTTTTAAAAAACAATTACAGTATTATCCACGTTAACAAATTCTCAATAATGTAAAACTTATTGATGTTGGAAACCATTTCAATCCCTTCAAATCCCAACATAAACAGGTTTAACTGTACACCTTATACAGTATAAATACATAAATACATTTTAGAATTATTTATACATTAATCTGGAGCATAAAACTTGACGTGGGAATTAATATGATAGGTGGCGCTGCGAAAACAGAAACCAGATGGCGCACCTGGTTTTCAACCAACCACAGTATTGAAGCAGAACACGTGCACATGGTCTTAAAGTTATGCTCAAGGGGCAGTTTTCCGTTTTCCTGAACACAGTTCACCCCCCCCACCACCACCTCCCCCACCATCCATAAAGTCCCTTCACAAGTGGTCCAACAAACATATGCCCTAGGGTTGTTCAGCTGAGTTTTTGACCCAAGCAAACAAAAAGTTGGGCTCAGTGCGACAATTAGACGACCTATTATAAACAAAGTAAGTCACGTGATGTCCAGCTAGCATCCTGAGAGCCAAGTTCAGAAACTCCATTTAGATAGGACCTCTGTAGGCATAAACCAAATTGTAGCATTTTAGGGAGTTATATTGTCTTTAATGGCTGGGAAAGTTTGAAAGTGTAAATCCAATAGGGGCGTAATTCAGTGGGACATGAAAGGGGTACTTACTTCGATGACCCCCCATATGTGGGTACGTATACCTTTGGGCTTGCATGGGAACGGGGAAAAGTCCGTTGTGGGCCCAATGGTGGGCCATAGGTCCTCGAGGTCAAAACGGTGACAAAGGAACAATTACTACACTCATCGTGGCACCTCAGAAAAGAGGGGGCTGTTTGAGGGATAAGGGCACCTGGGAAACCATACCCATACAAAAACGTCTACCGTTATTTCCCTATTTCAGGCCCTATGATTCACTCACGGCCTTCGTTTCGGTTCCTATGGGCAAAATGACTCACCAACCAACTAACTCAAGACACCACAGACTATTGTTATAGAACACAATGGGCACCGTCTCATTTTCGAACTTGGGACCATCAAACTTTCAATTCAATATGGCCGTTTGGAAACTCGAGATGACCTATCCACGAATAGCATGGGTTCCTAGGTCCACATTTCATATACTAAATACCCCACCTTTGAATAAACGCCGCAGAACCTCGTTTGTTTTTTAGCAAGGGAAAAAACGAATGAAGAGCATTTCAAAATAAAAGCCGCGGCGTTTAATCGCGTAAATCCAAAAATATTGACTTTTCTACAAGAATACGAGGTAAACATTTGCAGTGCGAATTACACCTGGCGGCGATGTTGGTTATTAGCCTGCACTGTCTGCTCCAAGTGGGCGTGTCCATGGGATTATGGGGAGACTGGCGACCCCATGACGTCATTCACTGCAAACATGGACCTGTACGGACATGCGCAGTTTGTTGCATGGGAATGACACCTGTATATAGGAGGGCTAAAAGCGAGCAGGGATGGGAAGGGGGGGGGGACGAGAGGGGGAGGGTTATGCTGTTGCTAACGGCCAGTTCCAGACTGGGAACAGAGATCAGCTGACCCATTGACCACTGGTCATCGGTGTACACACAATACATCCATTTTCCAGCCTTGACAGTCTCAGTGCATAGTAGCCCTTGTCAGGTGCGTCTATTCCAGGTCCCAGTTCCCATAGTACAATTACCTTTTGCGAAACAATGTGTTCCAAAAGTCTTTGAACACGTCTCGTGACCAACGGAGACAATGGGTTTCAATATGTCAACAAAAATCCAACACCCAGTTTCAAACTAGACATCCCAAGTAGGCCTACTATAATTTACATTCGCACTTCACTTATATTTTTATCGTCTACAGAGTTCAAACGCATTTCTCAGTAACATAATATTTAACATTGCTTAAAATACTGCACACTTTTTTTTGTAATAAAACAAACAACTAAAACAACACACTATTGCCTAAAGCTGCAACTATCAATTATCCACAAATAACTCTACTTCCGAAATCAGGTGGCGCGCAACTCCAATGGAGTATAATCGAGTAGAGTTCGCTGCGACCCCTGGTGTCAGGAGTGAGAAACGCTGTTTACTTTGTGCACGAGGATCGAAATCGGGACATAAACATATTCAGCGTTCTAAAAATGTCGCTTAAAATGGTAGACAAATACAAATGATCTTGAAGTCCCAAACTAAACAGCTACATCCAACTGTTTCTGCAGTTCACTGAAAATCCGGAAAAAAATAACAAATTCCGGTTTTGGAAAACACTCAGCAACAACTTTTGCACCGTATTTATTACAGCCGAGTAGAGATAGACTGCGTGGACAGTGAGTTTTATTTCATTTTTGCACAGTGGCATTTATAACGTTGAGGGGTGACAAATGAAGCGTCGTTGTCGATAAACTCCCATGTACCAAAACTCGCCACTTCCGGTGTCGGCATCTCGCCGTTTCCGGAACATTAAGTTATTTCTCGCACTGGCCAACAGGGGGCCAGCCTTAAAACGATATAACGGCATTTTTAGGCGACGTGTGCCATATAATAACGACGCCATATTGGGGCCAACCGGAAGTGCCCTCGAGCGTGGACACGAACGTGGACATTGGGCATTGGGCGTGTCGGGCAAAAGCAAGAGATTGATGAAAATGGTGCCGCAAAATTGGCTGCTGCTAACAGACATGCAGCCAAGAAGAAGAAGAGAAATATAAATGAGCAGCCATTGTGGTCCTAACGATAACGGCCCCATATATTGCGCAGTAGACTAAAATGTCACGCAATCATCGAATATACATTGCACATAGCTGATCACATAATCGCCACCATCACACGGCCATCATCATCATCATCATCATGGTGGCCGCCATGACAGATGCCTTTCCATACAACAACCAGTCATTTCAACCGGAACTTGTCATCATTTGGTCCAGTTACGCACTGAATTTACCGGAGGGTAAAATAAACCCCATCCACATTTATCATTTATCACCAAGTATATAGTAAGTTAAATCGCACAATCGGTTTGCCTTTGTTACATTCAATCCTGAAGATAAATAATTCGCATGTGTCGGTTTACAAATTATACTTACACCCCTTTTACACGATTACCGCATCAATATCCATGTTAACTCAATGCGCTGCGATCATCTGGCCGTGGATCAAGGGCGTAAGTCGGTATCATTTTGCGTAATGAAGTTACTGAAAAACATGCAAGTTCACTAGCATATATATAACAGTAATTAAGTATATAAAATATGCACACACATAAAAGATGTAAAAAAGAACGTCAGGAACAGGGGGTGAAGGACAATTGTTAAGATAAAAACATGTATGCAAATATAATATTGATCATGTAGAAGAATTCATATTGTACATGCACTATAACATTTCGAATAAATTCGGTTTTGTTAACTTTTATGACGTCATGAAATCATTTGTGGATATCCCCTTGCATTTGTTAAATAACACTCATTTCAGACCATTTTTCAGTACATTGTTATTAGGAATACGCAGCGGTTTTTCGGAGCGCCATCTGGTATCGGAATCGAGAACCACGCTTTTTATAGCACGAAGGATTTACCTAAAAATCCTCATTATCCCCGTATACAAAGTTTACTCACACACATGCAGTGCCAAAGTTGAAAATGAAATAGGAATTCGCTTTATCAAATTTCATAATGATCTAATGACATAAGCGGCATAATCGTTATCATACTTTGGGCGGTGCATTGATATGAAAATGAACCAATTAGCAACGAGCACGTATCGAGCATGAATCACCCCTTTGCCTCCCACTGAACCCTACCACCCACTTGGGGCCTCATTTGGCCCATTTATGGGCGTGACCAACTCGAATAAGGCACCGATCTGTTTAGGTGCCCATTAGCCAAAAACCACCTTTCACTTTTAATGGCCCCAAGGCCCTCTGACGTCACGTACCATCGCCAAAAAAACGGCCCCCAAAAACCGATCGATACTCCGATACCGTATCGATACGCAACGCAGTAAAAATGCTGATTGACCAAAGTCGTTCAAAAAATGGCTGACTCATCGCTTTATTAGACTTTATGAGCGCAAATGTCACGTGATGCTCTCCATGTGACGTCACGAAACCGACTCCCGACATGATGGATGCGGTTTACGACGGACATATCGATGTATATGGACCATTGGGCCCTATATCAACTATGGGAGACCGGCAAGCAACAGCGGAAACTGACATAAGACGATACATCACAACGATTGATTGATTCTTGCATCCATATTGTCATTCTTCTTTCTTTCGTATTTTTTTTATCTAACTTAACCCAGATGGGCGAGAAAAGCCGGACATCTAAAAGCCGGACATGTGTATTTTTTTCCCATGTAAAAATGGCGAAGTTGAATCCAAAAGCAGGAGCGTCGTCCAACCATTTTGGTTTGAGATATCGAGAAAGGAAAAGGAAAAAAAAGGAGATGTAGTGTAATAGTATGTAAGCAATGAGCTATATACTTCGTGGTACTTCGAAGTATATAGCTCATTGATGTAAGTGTACTATATGTACAGAATTGTGACTGTACACTCTATTTGCGGATGAATCGCAAGAGGAAAGTTTCCACGAAGAAAAATGATGGTTAGTTTCGATTTTTGCCGACGCGCGGCGCTGCTTTTCTCACGGTGGACCCTCGAAGCAAAAACGACGCCCACTCGACACCGCGGATTATAAGAGGAAATCTGCACGAAAGCCTATATGTAGTAAAGTACTCGGACATTACAAGTGTATAGAAGAGTACTGTCACGCGTGAGAATCTCCAATGGAGATGAAAGGGGCGTGGCACTTGACAATGTGAACTCGGCATATGGCAACGAAGGGTTAGCGTTAGGCTTATCGATGCGGCTAAAATACTTGCTCTCTTATGTGTTATTATACAGGGAAAAACGTACAAAACACAGCCAAAAATCTTCTGTAATATGATGACTCACTCGACGATCCGTATCCGATTACATATACTACATTGTTGTTTTTTTCTATTGTCGTATAATTCAAAACAAAATGAACCCTGGTGCTGAGAAAGGGAACTATTTTCTCACGCGCATAAGACACGCAACTTTTGCACATTTACGCTTCGATGCATACCAGATATCTTACTTATACGAATATAAACCATACACACACATCATCCATACACTCAAGTGGACAGAGATGGCAATCTGATATGTAATTAACTGCTTATAAATACCAGAAGTATTTGATGCGAAACTGCATGCAATGCCCACCATGCAATGCATATAAAGCATAACTTACATGTGGAATAAAAGTAGAAGACGAAAAAAAAATGCGCAAATTATTAAAAATTATTCGCCAACACAATTAGAAGTTAATTGGTGGCATTTGTGAGCTGCATGAACCCTAGTAAGGGGAGGTTATGAACGAGTATTATTAGTATTATATGCAAAAGTTGTATTTTGTAAGTTAAGCACGCACCGAGCATGTAACCCTTGCCTTTCACATGTAAAAATCAAAATAAAATAATGGATTTCGCTTTCAGCGCTCAAATAATTGCAATAAAAGAGCACGTAGCACTTTGAAACTGTTGAAACGTAGCCAGAATCTCAATTTTTCTCATGTATCATATATATGTCAAACTATTATACGTATATCAAAACTACTGACCAACATAAGAATGTGTTAAAACTTAATTCGCAAATTACCATATTTAATTTGCATTTATATAGTAGGCCCTACAATTTATTTCCATTTAAAATTATGTAAATTTATATTAATTACAATTTATATGCAGTAAAACCTATCTATGGTGGAAGCTGTCTGTGGTGGAAGCCTGTATATGGTGGAAATTTTGACTTTTTTGGAACCATAGACTGCATGCTAAATGTTTTTGTTTTGAAAAAAAACTCTCTATGCTGGAAAAACCTGTCTATTGTGGACATTTTATCCGGTCCCATGTGATTCCACCATAGACAGGTTATACTGTATAATTTAATTGTCTATACGCGTATATATTAGCAAATTACAATCAAATTTCAATTAATATTTAACATTGTAAAGAATTTTGGTTAGAAAATGAAAATAAAGTGTATTATATTATTATACAACAAGATACCATGCATTTGAAATTAGTCAGCAATAGCAGTTAAATGTTATAGCACACTGCCTGCCCTCTACTGGGATTTCACCGAAACTCTCTAACCTTTTATATACCCTCAACATACCACAAGTTTCCCGCATTTTATTTAATTCGCTTGAAATGTATATGACAGCTTTTGCCTACCGTATCCAAAATCAAAGTCCAAATCCTGAGTCATGCCACGTGTTGAAGCCTAAAAGCAGAAAAGCAAGATGGCGGATTCGGCGGCCATCTTGTCCACCAATGACTCATCGTTAGCAGCGATGAATCCGCGATGATGCCACCTGTTTCAACGAAAAAAGGAGAACAGAAAACAATGATATGAGAAGAGTTCAACATCGTTATGCTACAATGTACATATAGAAAATGTATGGGTATGGCGAGCCAACGAGGCGTTAATTAAACCAAATTAATGACGTCATAAAAGCTTTTCTCTCATCGATTGCAACTGGGTGTGGACGCTATTCCAACACTCATTGCAGCTTCTTGACCATCCAAAGTGACAATCATAGACGAATAAACCAGATTCAATAGAGTCACGTGACCAAGATGGCGCTCTAATTCGTATTATAACGACTGGCGCATGCGCCATAACGAACCGACAACAAATACAAATTACTGTAATAACTCTATTCATCAGGCGAATATAGGAAATTCTCCTGCATCAAACTAACTTTTTTCTTTTTTACAGGGTGCTCCATATATATGTAGTATGTATATATAAAATATAAGACAATTATATTAATCCCATGGGGCGGATTTATAGCGAAGTGAGTGAGGTCCATATTTGTCGGCAACATGCAAAGGCAAATACGAAAATTAATTAAGGATACGGATCGGTTGATAATGCTCAGGAAGGATTCGCTGTCGACAGCCGCCAGAGGGCGTTCTCCAAACCCCACTTGCCTGATTTGTAACGAGATTGGCGGATTGATCGCATTAAACAGCGCCGTTTCTAGTCATTTACCGATCAAAGTCTCAATTGGATTTCAAAATTGCGCCCACAAGCGACAAATTCGCCGTCGAGTTCGTTCGATGCCAGCGCCCCCTGGCGACAACAACGGCCGAAATCGACAACTGCATCAAACCATTTCAAAACTTCAAACGAAGCCAAGCCACTCGAGAGTTGCAATGGTCATTTTAAATTCGCTAATCGCTTGACCACTTATATAATTAATTGCGTTTGCATTTTGAAATTTCCTAACTTTCCCATTTCATTTCGAATTAATTTTCCCACTACTATAATAACCTACTTAAAACATTAATTAATAAGTTCCTAATAGAGATTACGTTTTACAACTACCTTATTTTTTATACCACATTGTATAGTGAGTCTCAACTCAAGATTGCACATTTCAACGATTGTTAAAAAATAATATGACATAAAACCCAAGTAAAAATATGGGAAAATACACTTCAATTAACTTTATTAAGTAAGTTACATCAATAAAGCATCAATAAAGCATCAATAAAGCAAGAAATCAATAGTGAATCGCTGCAACCTTGAGTTGTGACACACTATAAACATTAATATTTAATTGTATTACTTTTCCTTAATTCGTCTAAATCTTGATAATTATAATTTAGCGCAGATGATATTGTTACATATCTAAATAATACAGATCTTGTTTTTCCATGACTAATTTTAAAATTCCATTACTTTAAAGGAGAACTGACACGGTTTTGGAACATACCCTGAAAATTGGCCTACACAAAGTAAAACATTGCATAA
>JAQIWR010001768.1:0-12745 GCA_034695945.1 Glomeris hexasticha
ACGATGTACGACCGATCGTTAGGCCTAATGTCGATCCAGACGATCGATCGTATCTCGTGTTTTTGATCGTTCGATCGTAACAAAAATAACGCAAGCAACCAATTTTGGGGACTAAAACAACCATATATGACAAAAGTAATAAGTAAAGAAGCTTTCTTACCTTTGTCTTTATTGATATGCACCAGCAACGACGTTTTCAGCTAAAAATCCGCTGTTTTGTTGAAAACCCGCTATGCTTTGCGTGTTAACCGAGCGGGAGAAGCCTCACTCTCCCACAATGCACTGCGGCGATTTGCGCATGCGCATTAAATTCTTGAAGTCCCCTATTGAACCATAAAATAGGCATTGGTGAAATTAAGCAAAAATAACATGCTGCGTAAACTGGACCCACCCACTTTTATGTTAAAACTAAAACCTTTTTTAAATGCAATTAATGATAAAAAATTGGAATGTCAATTGCTACATGTATAATGTCATTTTCATCAAAAATCTCTATGTGTAGCGTATAAATTAGGTACCTATATTGTTATATACAGCTCCAGGCAACTTAATGATTGCCAGGCGTTTATTTCGCAAGCCATTGTAAGTGCGGCAAAAATAACTTCACTTTGATTTGGAAGTCACATGCGAGAAATCAGGAAATATCATTTATAATGACCTTGAACGGTACCTTGACGGTCATTTGTGTTCGATCTGTAAAACCACTGCCTGGAATGCATATGTTCGAAATTGATATTTGCTGATCATTTTCCAAAGATTAAGGAATTACAATTATAAATATGTTGCGATGGTCGAGCTGTTTAAGCCGTTGAGCAAATAAATTTTATTAGGTTGTGGGAGAGCCCTCTGGTGGCGATCTTCGGAGTTAGCGTTTTTATCTTTGTCCACAGTGTTACTTCCCCTCTGTAGTATATCGGTGATGGAGTACACGTAGTGGCGAGAAAGGGGCGTTGTCGGAGCACGATGCGGAGCAGGGAATGGCTTAACTTAGACGTCCCCTGTTGAACCTTGCAGCAGCAAATGACGAAACAGATGGGCGTGGCCGTTACACTGTGTATGTATTCTGTTTTGCAGATGTGTCCTGGGCGAGGATAATCTGGACCAATCCTGTGCCTAGGGGGTGTGGATACGTTTGCCGTTTTACACCACTAGCACCACTAGGAAGACTGCGACAGCCGGCTTACGTCACACAGAAAAAAAAGGAATCAGAGAACCTTATATCAATAAAGGCTTCCTTTCTCGCAATTATATTTTTAATAGTCTACCGGTTTCGACCAACAAGGTCATCTTCAGGCCTACGTTATTTGACAAAGAGCGCCAAGTAATAAATCAGTCTATACAGCAATTACAATGTAGCTTAAGCTATATAAATTCTTACCCTAAACACAAGGGAGCAACCGAAAAGAACGAATTCAGAAGGCGATCCAAGAAACACCATTCTTTGCACTGCAAGAACGAGAAGAGGGAAATTTCAAATCTCCATGCAAGGAGACGATGAGGTAAAAATCGTAACAGAATCTCACGTATGTATAAAATCAGACAATCAACAACCACCCGTATATCATATTGTAGGAAGATTAACACGGATATCTAAATTACAATAAAAAGACGTAAGTTAAAATCAACTAACAAATCAGAGTAAAATTCAGCAAATTTAACTTGCCACGTCAGCATAAAATATGGCGGATACATCATTGAAAAGATCAGAAAATTGAAGAACGATTCACTAAAAATCAGCAACAGAATCAACAATTACAACATCAACTCAGAAATATTCTAGTAAAGAGGGGATTATAATTACTTGCTATAGAATGCATATTATTAACATCCATCTTATCCAGTAGTCTGTCTCAAGTAGCAGTAGAAGGTGGAATGAAGTTAGTGAGAGCACATCCTTGGTGAGAGTGTTAGGGAGTACGTTGGAATATACTGTTTATTGCACATATATCAATTCTATACCTTAACCCTTTTTGTAATAAACTTCTACTTATTCAGTAGGGTGCATCTACTTATTCAGTAGGATATCTCTAACTATTTCTAGGAGACTAGTGGAGGACTGAGCCTCCGAACAGAGTGACTTTTGGGGGCAAAGGGCCCTGTTTATATAGGGCTGAAAATGGTGGGCGTGGCCTAAGCGCAGGTGGGCGACATGGGTGCCATTGACGTCATCGGGAAGCGGAGTTGAGCGCAAGTGCGGCGACACTATCACTCCAGTTGGCGGACGGATGTAAGTGAAAGCGTCGTTACGTTATATTTATAAAAACTGAGTGGCGCGAAATATCGATTTGTACTAGAATATCGTAACATCGAGGCGATAATAAAACGTAAACAAATCGGTAAACGAGCGGAGCGTAACAATGTAATTTAGACATGTTTTAAGCAATACTCCCAAAATCTTATTAACTTTTCTTATAAACTTTTCCTATTAGATCTTCAGTAAATTTTTATGTGGGTGGCACGTCCAAACGCTAACCAGCGAAAGTAAACTATGTGCTCAAATGGAATACGTACTACTTGAGGAAATGGATGAGGTCAGTGGAAAGACCACCAGGAAGTGTAGATTACGTTGATTCAACAAGTTAGTTGAACAAGAACGGGAAGAAAACGATGTTATGAGAACTACTTAAAGCACTATGTCCTCAGAGAAGCATTTCATATCTGTATCTGTTTTTGCCTTTATAAAATTACCGATAACATTTTTATCGCGAAAGCAAATGTGATATATTAACAATAGCATCTACCTCTCCCCCTGCTAGAAAGGGGCCACTACCACCAAGTCGTACACTTTCTAGCAATCCAATGAACTACCTGATCTACCCAGGAGAAAAAGTGGTGAACAGTTGTAAACAATTTCAAAAAAACTTTAAAAAATTCACAATTTGTGCAAAAAATATTGTGATTGTGACATTTTGTGCACAGATTGTGCACAAATAGGGTTCTGTGTTGTGCGACTTTGTGCACAGGTCGCACAAAATTTTAGTGCACAATTAGACACAATTTTATCTCCTGGGTGCCAACTGAACTACCAACTGGTGGTAGTGGCCCCTTTCTAACAGGGGGAGAGGTAGAGGCTAGTTTAACTGGGTCGTGGGCCGGCGGTTTATGACATATTGACAGAAACGTTTTCTGTGTACTGTAAGCAATTAAACCTTGTGCAATCTCTAATCACTAAATAAATTTTGAAAAATGGTAAAAATTCTGAAAACTTTCATTTTGGGTCTCCTTTGGGATCTGCTTCTGAATTCCTATTACTATTTCTAATTTCTTGTTATTTCTTATATATAGTTTTTTAATTTATAATTTTATAATTCGTAATTTCAAATCCAAAAGAGATTGCAAGAGATCTGAAAAATATATGCCTGACTACCTTACAATATTAATATACAGTGCCTAAAACAATTATTTGGGCAAGATGGTTGGCACACTTCAAACTTGAATATGCACATGAACACTAAAGTTTGTTATACAGTTTAATACATCATTCTGTTGCCCAGCATCCCTGTCACTAGCAGTGCAAATTTTATAATGATTGCAACAATACTCTCAAAGATATAGCAAAATATGTTAACGCACCCCAAAATCGCCGCAAAGTTGCACATGCTGAATAAAATTTATAAAATCAAAGGGGAAGGGCTTCCTGTGCAGTAATTGAGATTGTGTAAGGGAAAGTCGAGGTTCATATTCGTAATCACAATCGCTTTTAACCATGGCCCACAGAGGTTTCCAATAATGTTCGTGAAAGAGTCATCCGCATGTCAGAAGGACACGTTTAGTGGTCAATTGCTGAAATCCTTAGTTTACCCAAATCCGCTGTAACCTACTTTATTAAAGAGTATAAAAAAGTGGTGTGATTGCCAACAAACCAGGAAGAAGACAAAAACCTCTGGTATCAGACTGGTTGCAAAAGCTCGTCGTTTTTAAAGCTAGGCAGCGCATGCGAGTCAGCGCCCGTGAACTCGCTGCAGACATTGCAAGTTACCATGGAGTGACAGTTAGTGATCACACTGTATGAACATCCTCCACAATGCACATCCGTTGACAGAGTTGCCAGGAAAAGGCCACTCATGAGTGCAAGAAACACAACCAGTTGCATGACTATTAAAGCAAAGTAATTCCCTATTAGAAAAAACCATCACATGATGGTGTTCCATAAACCATCACGTTGATGGTCCATGTGATGGTTCATGATGGTCTGTGATGGTTTGTGATGGTTGGCAATTCCAGATCACGTGGTCTGGAACCATTCAAAAGCATGGACCATCACCGTGATGGTTTATGAAACACCATCATGTGATGGTTTTTCCAATAGGGAATATTTAGTGATTTAGAGCAACCTCAATATTTCAGGGTCAGATGGAAGAGTTTTTGTATTGCATGCAACCCACGAGGAGTACAAACCAGTCCAGAATCTCAAACAAGGAATATTTGAATTTGAAGCTCCAAGAAGATTGATTACAAATATCTGGTGATGTCACAACAAAGCTGGTTCACCCTAAGAACATGCGTTTGTCCATGGCATGAATGAACAAGGGCAGGCAAACAAAATATTCAGCAATATTTTATTTTAATTTCATTGGTGGACAGGGAACACAGTTTTTGCCCAGATAATGGCGTCGATTTTTGGGTGCATTTACATATTGATTGCTCCAATCATTGTGAAATTTGCACTGCTTATGACGGGGATACTGGGCTACAGAATGGTGTATTAAACTGTGCAACAAACTTTTCATTAGTTTTCATCTGCATATAATTTGTTTAACAATTTACTTGAAGGTTTCGGTGTTTCAGATTGCCGACCCAGAACGCGGGCGTGCATTTATGCATCGCTAACATTGCCTGGACGCGGTACACGAAGGACTCCAAAGCTTTCTTCATTCTTGGGACGTACCTTGTCAATGCAACGTCTTTGATAACCTAGGGAAAAATCCAATTCAGTTCAAAATGTATTTTAGTATTTCATCAAGATAAATGTACTCGGATATTGTACTTTTGAATGCGCGCAAACGTGTTGCAGATATCTCGTACTCAATTGTAAGTTTTTAAACAGACTTTGGACATCTTGGCCCCTTGTAGGGAATAGTTTTCCCATCAACGGCATCCCACATTTAAGGAAATTTTCAACAAAAACGACTCCTTTCTATAAATAACACATTGATTAATTAATTATACAATCTCATCGATATCTCATCCAATTCAAAATTCACATTTAGGCATATTGATAATGTTGTCTTTCCATCAAATTCCTGTAAGAACATAAAAGAAACATTTTAACAGTGAAAATTCTGCTATAACTCTTGCTAAATATAATACCTTTAGGACATTCACGAGGATTTGAAACACTCGTACCGCGATACTCCACTGCAAAAAGTATTCTTCATCCTGTTAATTCAAATTAAATTTTAGTCTACCTGCCTAAAATGAAATATATATTGCATTGAACATATATTATAACCTTCAAATCATTATGGGACAATTGGACAACTTTGTCTACTAAATTTCCCATCATCGCACGGTACAACACGACAAACGACAACCTAAACGTAGCAGACAATAATTCAGCTCATTACAAAGATCACACTTATTAATTAAAAACACACTTCTGAAACATTTTTCAATTGGTAAAACCTGCTAATAGATGGAAAAATAGCCGAGTTCGATTCTCGGTTCTGTCCCGCGACCAATTGCGGCGTAACGTCTGTCGCCAATTTCTCCAGTCCGTCCCAACATTCGGGTTTATGGTATTGCAGATAAACTCTGGAAAAAGTTTGTTAAATTAAATCATCACTAAAATATGAAGTTATCGTATATTGAAAACTAAAATTCAACGACTTTCCAGGATTTCCATGAATATTGTCTAAGTCCATTACTTTTCCAGGAAATCCAGGAATCCCACGACAGTTGAAAAACTGCCCATATTTATGTATTATTATACCGTAATAAGAACTGCAGATTTGAATTGTATTCTGCAACTCCGCAAGAACCTTTCATCACTTGCCATTCCCGCTTGAGAAAAGTTTCGCAAAGAGGAACTGAAATATACAAATTATTATTAAAATAACTGTTTCAAAATAGACATTTAGTTAATTGATATACAAGGAAATACCCAATGCAGAATTATCATCCTCATCTTCACCCAAAGTCCCGAGTGTTTCTAAAAGCTTCAAAAATGCGATCGCCGTCGAAAACTGCGGTACCGTATCGCCAAACTTTGTGAAATATTGCCGAACGGTTCTAAATTAAATAACAATAAAAATTAGGAAATAGAAAAATGGGAATAACAGGTGTGGTGGATATAATTGTCACTGTATTTTTTCCGCCAGAGTTGTCTGCGATGAGTTTGAAATCCTGGACGCAATAACCTGACACGCTTCTTCAAACAACAGTTCATTTTCCGTCTTTTTAAATCCATTCCTTCAAAATAAAAATCTTATTTTATAATCATAGTTCAATAGTTGACAAGTACATTTAAACTTTACCAAGAGAATATCTCATGAATAAACTCCAGCAAACATAAGTAGCATTTCATAACCGTTTTGGATTCGGGCGAAAACATTCCCGGTCCGTCCATGATTCCATCATTCGCAGTCACGATAAGCTATATAAATTTAAAAAAAACATTTAATAGATGTAGAAATCAACCTTATTATACCTAAATCAATTACTTTAAAGTGGCTATAAATAAGTTCCAAGTGTTGGCAGATGGCCGGAAGTAGAGTCACGCCTTTCTTTGCAATTTCGTTCGGAGTCAGCCGCATCAGACATTTGAACATCACGTTTTTCTCATTTTTAGGCTGCAAAATATGATTGTAAACAAGCCAAATTAATTGCTGAAAAAGATTTTAAAACAATCAACGCTTATATTCACTTGGTTAAAAAATCGAATTGGCATCGACGAAACCCGTAACGCGTAATCAAACTTGTGGTTCAAATCTTGCAAAAGAAAATGCAATCCCAACGGTGTGATTTTATTAGGTGGTATCTGAAATATAGATTTATAATATCAAATATTTCAACCAATCGTAACATTTTAATTATTTATTACTACTACCTGATCATCATCGTCCGCACCAAGGTACAGATTGTGATTGAGCAGCGTAAAAACGTCAAATTCGAGTTCCCTAAATATAATTTCAGACATAAATGAAAGTTCAATCAATGTATTGTTTGTATACTACATTGTATTGAAATCAAACCTGAAAAAGGAGATGTATCGTATCGTGTCAAACTGAAACGCGTCTTTTTCATTTTTGGAAAAACTCTGCGAATTAAAATTAAAATGTAAATGTTTCAAATTACCGTGTTATTTCCAAAATCGGAATTCATTTAAACCTTTTCATGTTTTTCGTTCTCATTTTTCCCACGTTGAGTGTCACACGTTTGCGTTATTTTTTGTGTCGTACATGTCGCAGCTTGAGTTTCCGGCAACGTATCGGTTCCCTTCTTCTTATTCCTGAAAATATAATAATAATAAATGTGTTCTATGTATTTTACTTATATCAATAATAAGATATTAGTACGTTTTTGCAGTAGTTTTCTTCTTTCCCTTTCCTTTTCCTTTAGCCGCAGGAGAGTGTTTTTGCGAGTTCGCTTGGTCAAAATCATATATCGCGAGTGTGGGAACAAAATCAGGAAAATCTATTGTAAATAAATAAATCCATTATCTCACTGGAATATGTAAACATCTTTAACAGAATTCTAGCCACCTGTGAGACACATTGCGAGAACTTGATGAAGCCGCGTGATGTCCCGCAACCTTCGCAAAACCTTCTTTTGCATGTCTTCGTCCGCTTGATTGCAAAACGCATTTAGCAACTGCCACAATAATAATGACAATAATAATTCAAACCCAATAGTGATTTACAAACGATTCCGATTAGAGATGCTACCTCACGGAACCAATTCACGCAAAGGAATGTCGCTTTGCAGATGACTACTTTTTCGGCAACTTCCAAAGTTGAAAAATCCTCAAGTAATTTTGGGGAATAAAAATACAATGGACAACCTGAAATATGTTCTTTTAAAATACTATTCCTGCTTAATTGGGAAATATATCTGTTAATCCCTCACCTAACAAAGCATCAATATCATCCACTTGACCGTTGTTCATCGCTTGTTCGCAGACACGGACCAACCGGATATGCGGAATCAAAGTCAGAGAGGATTTCATATTATTCCTTCAAAACAAAGTATTAAAATTAATATTTTTACATCTAAATAATTACGTAATTATATAATAATTACCCTATAGTTTGAGTTTCATTTCCCAAACTATGAGGTGATTTTTCAGAGAGTACAAGAGGCAGTAAGTTAATAATTATTGCATTTTCTGCATCGATCGCGTGACATCTTTCCGGTTTCAGTTTCGTGGTGCTGTCACTACTAATAAAACATTAATATAATAAAAATCCTGCACATTTAAATTACAGTATGCATTAAAGGAATATACACATCATACCTGGTACCAGCTGATTGAGCATCTTCACTCAATTCAGATATGAAACACTCCTGGAGCTCGTTCGTAACCTTTTCTGACAACCATCCCTGCAGGAAATATTACGTAATAATCTGTTTTTCATATTGTTAACATTCCCTATTATGTATACCAAGAACTTCTTGTTAATTGGATGGGTCTGGATAACATCCGACAGTTCATCCATGAAAAGAGCCTTCGCTTGCGGATTATTCTGCACGCTCGACAACGTCAACTCCATTAATTTCGTCACGTCATTAATTTGATCTTCCTTCTCGCAATCGCTGAAAAACATGTACTGTATTTATACCTATACATTATCATTTAACAGCAACAATTAAATTTTACATTGCTGAAGTAACCACGCTTTTCGTAATCATCAAACTCCCGACGACTCCGATGCATTTGTACCTACCGAATAACTTTTGAGTTACATAACAGTCAATAAAATCATCATACCTACTTTTATTACACACCTTAATACATTACTTGCCAGCTGTTTCCTAACATTTATCGGCATTTCTACTTGCAGAGCCGGGCTTTCTTGCTCTTTACCTCCGTACGCGAGTTCGGCCAAACTCTGGTAAACTTTCCTGATCTGGCTCAAATTCAGAAGATCCAAGTAATCCAAAACACCCTGAGATCATCAGAAATCAGTTATTTAATTGGAACATACTATGGGATTAATACGATGGAATACACCTGGATGAAGACTGCGCACGGCATGACCCTCGCGCGTTGCTTTTCCACCAAATGGATCAACACGTCGAGAGCCGCGTTAACTTCCGCGTTGATCCCGCTTCCGATATGGACCACCAATTGCCCCAATACTTCCTGGGAATGGTACATGTCGAAAGCAGCGAAAGACAACTTATATAGTTCGGCACCGAAACCGCTCAGCGACAGATTGGGCGACGGAAGGAATTCGTTCGCGATGCTCAGTATCACCTTGCCGTACATTTGCGCCACCTGAAATCAAAACATAAACGTTTAATAATGTTGCAAAACGAGGGATATTGCTATTAGTTAACACCAACGTTAGGTAACTTGACGAAGACTTGACATAGAAGGCCGTGATCGAAGAGTTGCTTTTTGATTTTACCGGTCAGCAGTTTCAAAACCGATTTCTTCCTTTCTCGCGTGAACAGGATGAAAATGAGGAAAATATCGAGGACTCTGTGGTGCCTTGAGGATGTGATGGATTCGAGTAACTGAATGAAACAAGATAGTCAATTAGTAATTATGACTAAATGCAACCCGAACACAATTCACCTTAATGCACGCGTCTGCCATAAACGGTTTGTTGTTAATCCCAGATTGAATCGCTTCAACAGTAATGATTGCATAATCTGTTTTCTCACTAACATAAAACAATGTTCAGTTTCATAAAATAGTTGCATAAAATATACCAATGGTTAATTTACATCTGTTGCACGAGCTTCCTTTGCGAAAGAGGAACCGACGGTACGACGATGCACGCAAAATCCAAGTTTTTCCGTATTCCATCCAATATCTTGAAAAATAAATACAACCAATTCTCGTTTGTTTCAGAAAACATATAGAATGTGTATAATAATGATGACAATCGACCTGCCCGGCATCTTGCGGCCTTGCGGTTTGCAGGAGGAATTTAACCGACATCGGCAATTGTTCGATTTGAATCGAATTCAGTATTTTCAAAACATTATCTTGCACCTGTAACGATTACAAATTTACATTTCATATTTACAATCTTAAATTGTAAGTGAATGAACAAACCCTTACATCTTTCAGTAATAGATTTGACAGAACCATGTTGGTTAAACCATCCAGAATAGCGATGGTCAAACGGGATTCGGTCTGAAAAAGTTCCCTAAATGAGCAATTCAGAAACAAATATGTTTTAATTACTGTTTCACCAAATTTACATCAACGTTAATAAACGCGTAACGATGCTTTAAATCACATTAAAGTACGGCCAACTTCTTCGTGATCCGCATCCACAATTGCGCCGGGAATGCAAGAGATAATTTCCCTCTGAACGTTAATTGAAGAAACGGAAAGAACTTCTAACATCTTCAGCTTAAATTGCTGAAATAACAAAATTTAAATTTACTTCATTCACTTGTTGCAATTAATTGTAATATAAAATAATAATTTAATAACCTCATGTTCAACAATCCGATTCAGAAATCTAAATTGGGATAATATCAACCTGGGAATGTTCCAAGACCATTTATTTTCATCTCTGACCCTATTAATTAAATGTTATTATGAATTCCAAATTTTAAAACATAAAAAATTTCAACATTTTTACTCTTCGTCGGATGAAAATTCCACCAATTTCTCCAAAAAGATATTGACCAAACCAGGCTGAAAATATAAAATAGATTAGGTAACAGTAAATAATTTGGTACGTGTGTAAAATAAAAATAGATAACCTGAATCTCTTCAATTTCTAAAAGCATGCGGGCGAGCGAGTCTTGCGCGCAACCGTTACCGCTCCTAAAATTCCCAAAAAAGCTATTAAACCTGTAATAACAATCAAACTACCAATCAAGATGAAACCTACACATCATCTTTAGTTGTTAATTTAGTTTCAGTTAGGAATTTTATCAAGTTGGTCTCATTTTCCAAGTGCGACGACACGCAATTCAAAAATTCCTTGATAACCTGGATAAATGTGTACCAAACAAATATAACTTTCCCACTTCATAACACAGTAATATATAATATAATGGGCATATAATTCATACCTGTGGATAGTTTCTGTGTTGTTTCAAAGATGTGAAAAATGTAGCTTGGAATGTTAGTTTTTCTACGTCTGGGAAATGAAATAAAAAATCCTGAAAATCAGTATGTATACTTGGAAAAACGACAGGAAATATTATCTAATACTTACCGATTTCATTTGACGAGTTTTCTGATGACAAAGTGACACCAGAATTGGATAACAACTCGTGGAAAATATTGTCATGTTGGATTTTGCGAGAAATTTCAACTGTCTGGCTCGGTTTTTTGGCACGTGGTTGTGAACTTTCAACCGTTTTGGTTGGTTTTTGTACAGGAGTTTGTGCATTTTCACTTGTTGGGTTTGGAGGATTAAGTCGAGCAGCTGAAATATTGTAACTTAAATTATAATCGTATATGAATGCAATTCGGGATCAAGAATTCACCTTTTGCTGCAGAACTCAAAGCACCCCCTCTTCGTTTTAAACCATTCATCGCGTAATTTAACTTGCAACAACTATATAATAAACAGGAAAACGTGGATTAGGAACCAGGTAATGACTGGTATTAAGTAATATTGTCGCGATTATTTAATTGAAAGCAGAATAACATCACCATCAGGTTCCCGCCGATCCTCGAAACTGCTTCCGCAAGTTCGGGCAGGCATTGCTAAAATCACGTGACACAGAAAACAACGGCGCTTTCGCTCATAGCCGTGGAAAATCACAACTCGCAAATGGTTTTCCTTTGTTTCGAATTTAGGATTATAATCGAATTACTCATTAAAATACGAGCTATATCGACGGTAATATGATTAAAATAAAGAGTTGATAGTTCCACTATGCTGCAATCATCATTTCAAATACTCAATGTATACTTGATTTTCACGGTTCTAAACTTTGGTTCCAACTAGCTATGGTGTGGACAATGGGCTTTAATTTTGCCGCCATCTACGCCAATTAACACCATTGGATTTAGCGAATTTTTCACCATAAGAATTAAGTGATCTTTACAAAATTTTAATGATTACCTTCATTGGAATAATTATTTAGATCTGCTGCAGCCTTCATAATATGGGAAACCTGCTGAACGTTAGTAGCGCCCTCTACAGCTAGAGGCGACTTCCTTGCATTACCCATAGACAAAACCTTCACCAAATATAGGAGGCAGTGACTAGCTATCATTTTAGAGGAAATAAATTGTACACTAATTATATTATAAATATGTTTATTATCTTTATGTATTTTCATATTTGTGAAAACAATGGATACATACAGTGTACGTATACGTATGCATATTATAGAGATGAAGTATACCGTACATATTATATGCTTGGAAGACCAATATATACTATCAAGAGTGGATCAAAGGAGTGGATGAAGATAGAGAGTATGGCACGGTCGTAGTATACGGGCCATGTATTTAACCTTCTCTCGTTTGAGATGCGTTCCAGAATGGGAGCACCCACCCGAACTAGTTCCCCCTCCCCAGAAAATAGCGTTCTTGAACTAGTCCAAGAAAAATTATTCAGATAAAATTAATTTAAAACATGAAAACGTGCGAAAT
>JAQIWR010001769.1:0-12745 GCA_034695945.1 Glomeris hexasticha
AGGCAGGGATTATAAAAGCTACCGAATTACGCTCTAATTATCCGATTATAGCAATTTCATTTCCCCCCAGGCTGAAACTACAGCCAATGAGCTCATTGCTACAGCCATTAGATATTTGGAGAGTAATTTGGTAGCTTTATAATCCCTGCCTGAGGCAAGAGAGGCAAGAGAAATAGATAGAGTGGATGGGTTATAGCAAAGTTGGTCACAGTCCACTTTTCCCGCCCTGTCAGTTCACCTTTAACAGTATGCGACGCTTACTCGTGTAAACCAGACTTAAAGAGTTCATACAATGATCGAGGGTTGGCTGTGTAATCGTTTGTACCAATGTCATCTTAGAAAAGAGTATACCCACATCAGTGCTACGGTTCCTTTTTCGCAGCAAGTAATTAATTTAATCCCTCTTTTGTTCGATAATTGCAAGGGGGGAGGGAAGTCCTTTGTTGACCCACCCGTAGCACTGGTGTGGGTATATTATAAAAAGGTCCCCAGTGAGACATTTGTCTTATACAACAGAGCAAAATGTACATTTGTTGCAGAAAAAGATTTACTTCAATCAAGGAAGGTTACACATTACGAACAAGCATCAAGCAACGTCACACGCCATCTTTCCGCATACAAGTACCCTATATACTGAAGCCGCGTTCAAGATTGCATCAATGTTGGGAAACGATGGGGATGAAAACTGATGTATGCAAGGCTTTAACCGATCGAGGATAGTGTGATGCAACATAGGACACATTTAGGCTTTATTGGGAACGATCTAAACCCATTACATACGGCCAGTCATCGGTTAAGGCCCAACTTTCAACACGTCATCGATGCAATCTTGAATATTCTTGTAGTTGTAATAATTAACCCTGAAGAAACATGTAGGCGCATCTAAATAAATTGTGCTCTTTCCTTATATGGGTAGTGATTTTCTTCACTCGATCTCTGGGCAATCAGTATATAACCCATCCACTCTATCTAAAGCTCTTTCCTCAGGCAGGTCCAGCAATTATATACCACTTATCCCAGTATCGCCCAATTATTCCGCAATTATCACCTCATTTTGTGAAAGTAGACTCACTGCAGGTGGCTGTAGTTTCAGCCTGGGGGGAAATTGCTATAATTGGATAATTAAAGTGTAATTTGCTGGCTTTTATAATCCCTGCCTGAGGCAAGAGCTTTAGATAGAGTGGATAGGTTATACTACGGTTGGTTGGGCTTACCTCCACCTGGAGTCCTGATTGTTTTCGCTCTACTTCGGTTACCGTCACCTTTTCGGGTTAGAGCAGCCACTTGAATGGAGTAAGTGGTGTCGGGCTGCAAGCCGGTGATGTTGTACTCCGTAGCGTTACCGTCGGGTATGTCGTATCTCATCGGTTCGTTGACCAAGTCACTGGCTTCGTTGACTTCCTGAACATGTAGCTGGTACCCTCGAATGATGCCATTGACATCTTTCTCCAGAGGTGGCTTCCATTCCACCAGGATGGTGGTCGAGTTAATGACCACCGGCCGAACTTTGCGAGGTTCCTCTGGCACTGCGTGACCACAACGTTTCAAGCTTTACGAAGAGGTAGTAAATGGACCAAGTACACACACACGTATCAACAGGTAATTTAGAAACCTCTCAAGCGAACAGACAGATAGATGAAGATAGTAAGTAAGTAAGTGAGAGGCAGGCTGTGAGTTTTTCGTTTGTTTTTTGAAATCGATCGGGAGCTTCGATCAATTTGAAGATTACAAACAGCTTGAGAGAAAAAAGCTACATCATGGTTTGAATAAAAGGTAAGTGTGGAGGATGGGGATGATGGGAAAAAAAGATTAGAAAAAAAACATGAAGCAACCGCATCTCTGTCCACTCAATCTATTAGCTTTTTTGTCTCGAAGGTGGCAATGAAGTAGAGATCGTCTTCCTGGAAAAAGTCCACATCAGCGGAGAAAAAGGCAAGAGATAGCGAGAGATGAGAGAGGAAAGAGAGTCAGCGAGAAGAACAGGGAAAGAAAGGCTACATGCAGTTTAGTCAAGGAGAAGCCTGCAAAGCTCTCTCAATTTACTGAGAAAAATCATCAACGTACTAAGTGTGTTTTCCCCCAGAATTCACATTGTGGCATGGGTGCAACAGCTAATCTAAAACTTCGTCCCAAACGTCACGCACCGTATACCTGCCATACATCATCATCAGGGTGTTTACTCAACTTTAATTTCATAATTCCAGCATATTTCCAGAGTAATTAAGGTACGACACTTACTCACCCCTATTGGAAAAATCCTTCACATGAAGGTGTACCATAATCCACCACGGTTATGGTTCATGATGGTTTGTGATGGTTGGCAATTCCAGATCACGTGGTCTGGTACCATTCACCAGTATGGACCATCACCGTGGTGGTTTATGGTACACCTTCATCTGAAGGATTTTTCCAATAGGGACTTATTCCTGACTGATACTGTTAATCAATAACGTTGTTATACGTGAATAATAAACCAACATAACAACTCCACAAAGGCCCAAAAACTTCTAATAATGAAGTTTGGATGATTATTAGTACATAAATACAATGTACGTAGAAAGTTTTTAATATTTGGATGCTTTGGCCCAATAATTAATGTTTAATTCCCACAATTCCAAGCTGGTTAGTAATAACCCTAAAGTGCCTAAATAGGATTTCCACGTTTTACAGTTCAGTAGACACCGCGATTCATGTTCTTAGGATGATGATGTTGATGATGGTAGAAAGCGGTGCAGGACTTTTGAGGCTACCTACATAAACCTACATTCGGTGAACGAATACAAACACCCAAAGGAAAAGTGACTCAAAATACTTACTGTTGCACAGAGAGCGAGAGAGAGAGAGATAGAGAGCGGTTACCCAAGCAAGAGGATAAAAGACAAAGAGAAAAACAGACAAACAAGAATGAGAAAAACAAAAAACAAAGTAAAGACTGAAGCGAAAATATTCCCAACCGTTAGTTAGTATATAGATATATATATAGGCCTACCACCGGATTTACAAATCAGCAGAAGGACACAGGTGAAAAACATAAGCAATTGATGAGAGAAAGAAAAACCTGCGCCTCATGTTGCTCGATACCATTTGCAGGAAGAACATTTATTTACCCAGTGTCTCGAGGCTCCAGCTCCACTCGGGGTGGTTAGTTCGTGGCCGGGGTGTCAAGGGTGGTTCAGTGAGCGAGTGGGTTCAAAGGGCTATAGCGCAATGTGTCCGCCATTGGACAAGTTCACGATCGATACCAAACACCTTAACGTTAGTTCTACAACGCAGTCCCAATTTCAAATCGTAAGACTTACGGTCCCTCCCCAGACGCAATATCAATCCGTTATTGGCCGTGTAGGTATAGTGTACCTAGGGGACCTTTGGAGAGGAAATGGTGTTTTACAGTAATGTAAGTCTGTCAAGCGGAGCGCCGTAGCTCTGGCAAAGTGCCCAGCAATGGCAGCCACGTGTAATCGATCGTAAACTTGTCTACAACGGTGGACCAGGAGCTGTGCACTCACACCAAGCATGCCACGAGTGGTGGTTGGTGGTTGTGGTGGTGGTGGTGGTGGTAGGGGATGTTGTGGTAATTGGTACTTCGGTCTCTTGCTTGCGCGATAAATTACTAGATGGAAAGGGGGAGGGATTTGGGAAGGGGGTGATATCACTGTGCCAAAGCAGCCACAGGGTTCAGTGCTAGGGTGGAAAAGTGGTCAAATGGAAAAGTGATCGAACCATGTGTACTTACAGTCAGCACTGTGTACAATGTGTCGTACAACAACATTAGGCAGAAGGCGGTGACAAATACACTAAATGTCTAATAAGAACCCGCTGTGAAAGTTAATCTAAACAGACTATAGTTATAAAGGTCCTGTAACTTTATCTAGTGGGAACAGCTTTCCAGCCAGGAAGTCTTTTTCACCGAAGCAATTGAATAGGCTTGCGATGAGACTAAGACATCAGCCAATAGAGAGAAATATAACATTCAATTACTTCGGTGAACTAGACTTTTGAGACAATTTGTCTAAGGCCCTAACATTGAACGATATATTTACATTCAGGTTTCGTTTTGTTACTAAATGAAAATACAGTCAAAGCTGTCTAAAGTCATATTGCTGGGACCGACGTAAAGGTAATTTTCCAGTTCACGTACGGCAAATTCATGCTAGTAAATTTATCTAAGTTACGCCAAGTTGAAATCAGAAGTACTACTGCGTAATAACGATGACGTTAATTGCGAAAGGAAGTAAATGTAATTTCCCTAAGATCACTTTTCCATATAGATAGTGGACGTGTGGTTCGTGTGCGGGATGGACTGGGTTGGTACGGTATTTTGGTTGATTGGTTGGTTGGGCTTGGGGTGAAAAGTGTTTCCTAACCGAGCCAGCAGCAGCAGCAGCGAGAGAGCGAGAGCGAGACAGCAAGAGGAGAGAACAAGGTGGCCCAAAAGTGAGTGAGTGAGTGAAAAAGCCAGACAGACGGACAGACCGGACAAGGCACGAGGAGTGTAATAACAGCATGCTGGAAGAGTGAACGAAGCAGTCGCACAACCTGTCACACTTCCAAACGTGTAACGAACAACCTGGGAAGACACGTTTGCAAGGGCACACAAGTTCTGCTGTGCAGTGAATTGCAGGAAGGAAGGAAGGAAAGAGTTCGTTACGCTAAGGCACACGTCAGGAGTTACGCGGTAGAAAGTGAAATCTACCAGACAACTGTCTAGATATTGCCCTTAGACATTCCACTATTCACAGGTTTACAATGCAATTAATAGGTTCATTATGCACGGTCAGTTCCAATACGGAGGACGAAAACCAGTTTTCTCACGCAACGACGTTTCACCCAATGGCAGCTTACACGAAATACGTCAATCCCCGTTTCTTTTTTTGACATCTAGTATTGAACACTGAGCCAATTGAACTGAAGTTTCCCTAAGTGTGACGTCAGCGTAACGGACCGAGTGGCGAGAGGAAAAAAGGATGAGAGGAAGGAAAGTTGAGGGAAAGGAGTAATTGGCCATGGCCAGAACCAGAACACTTCCCCGAGGTTGCATCGCGTATACATACCATCTTCGTCAGTACGAATGATAATGGGGGGAGAGGGGGGACCATCGCCAACGATGGTGCCTGCAAGTACTGCGATCTGGTACTCGCTCCAACGGTCCAGGCCCTCCAGGACATAAGATCGAGCGTGGCCATCGATGAGCACCTCTCTGGGAGGTTCAGCCTCTCTTCCAACGCCAGACAACTTGATCTTATAATGGGATATGACACCGTTTTGCTGGTCGGGAGGAGGGGGACGCCAGTGAACGCGGATTGAGCGGGACGTGACCGCTTCCCCTTTCACGTCAACGGGTGGGGCACCTGGAACTGTGGGGGCAAGAGGTACACGGGTTCAGGTCACATCACGTTCAGGATCAGGTACAAAGTGCGCGCCGAATTGCGGGTCACAAACCGTTTCGCGCAACATTTGCATCAGGGTTGGGGTTGGGGTTGGGTTGGGTTGGGTTGGGTTGGGTTGGGTTGGGTTAGGTTAGGTTACGTTAGGTTGGGTTGGGTTAGGCATGGTGTTAGACAACAATCAACGTACAACAAACCCGCACACTCGGCCGCTCTAAAAACCAAAATCAAACATGGCACCACTTGGTTGGCAAGGCAAAGATGCATTTACATTTACATTTACAACGATTAGCTGTTTCTTTACTTATTTTTATTGATTTGAAGACGTCATATTTTCCACTGGACTTTGAAGTGACTTCAATTTTCGGGATGCAGATCTGTCCTCGGCACTGTACCATGCAATTCAGGGGTTCCAAATATTTCCTGCTCAGGTAGGCCTACTTTTGCCTGTCAGTCTTCATATTTATAAGCCAGGACCAACAAGAAAATTCGTTGGCTGAACTCACAGGATAAGGACAGATAACCTGTTTTCTGATATGGCGAACGTAACTGGGAATTTGGTCAGACTGCACTAATTTAATGAGTTTCACATTAGCTAGCTGCGAAGCAATTCATCACGAGTTGTGAACTATATTTTGAAGGACCATAATGTGGCTGGCACAATGACTGCCAAAGCAATATAATTTCATTTGGTTTCAACTGGTGGATCATGCGCAGGCAGCGTAAAATTCTCCCTATGGGCATACTGGGAAATTTAAATCCAACACACACCGGTGTCAGCTCCTAATCAAGTGCATTCCTCGACACGACATATGAACAAATTTTGTCACTGAACAAGCCTCGGGTGCTGTGGCTCGCCTTAATTAAAATTTTCCAGCCGTGGTGGGGAGCTTGTAGGCAAAACTAATCAGTACGTGGACAAAACTTTCCCAAGAAAACTACCAGTGACGATTGCTCTAAAATATCTTATATCTTCAAGGAACGGCAAATAATAAGAGAAGAGGTCCAAATGTTTGCTACCAAAACCCTCAAAAACAGATTCATTACAATTTTGGATATTAGAAATACAAATGAAATCTTGAAGGTGAACTGCGTGGCATTTTTTAAACTCTTTGATTTTTATGATAAATTATGAGAAAAGTATAAACACTTTAAAACTTAACGTCCCACCATTATTTACATTTTTTGAAGTTAGAACCTCCTAACTTAATCACTACAATCCAAGAACTTCAGGCGCTAATAACTTGATCCACAAATTTCCAAAGACATTTTATTGTAGGTCAAGTACCTTTAATACACCAAGTCAATATTTCATAAGTTGCTCCATCAATTGGACTTTTCCAATTTTATTCTGCGAATTCCAAGGAAAGTCATCACGGATCCACTTGATCTAGACATGCGCAGTACCGTCTAATAACCGATCGAGAAAAAGTAAACAGCTATCTAACGAGTTTGCTGACGTGCCTAGCTATCCACAACACATTTGATGAAATTCTTTTGGTTAGCTTAGGATGTAGTTTGGGATAGTTTAGAAGTGCATTGAGCCAACAAGTGGAAATAACGTTTCAAAGTTTTGAAAAGTCGAAACTGAGTGCTAATAACATTTGTAGTTCACAAAGATAACGTTTCAACGCCTGCTTATTCATGGTTTCACTTCGCGCAGTTTCGGCTTCGGAGCACCTTACAAACCCAAATTCTTACGTGATTCTCTCAACATTGTGGAATTCCAAGTACATACTGCGCTATTACGTAATGAAATATCTATATTTGCATCTCGGAAATAATAATGTAATAACAGCACTCAAACGTGTTTCAACGCAACATAACGTAATGCGTTTTACGTAAAATCCTTGCCCGGCCAACCAGTGTCTCGTATCATAAAAATAAACAAGCGAAATAAATGCAAAAACCAATCAATCAATCAATAAAATTACCACGAATCCAACACAAAAAAAACCTGCAAACGGTGCATGCTACCCGGAACGAAATGAACGAAATTAAGGGGAAAATTATTGCGCGCTCTACTATAGTACAAATGTAAATAAAGAAAATGTAATCGGTGGTTCGTTCAACGAGTGCAGTGCAGGTGGGTGGGAATCGAAAGAAGTGGACGTCGAGTTGAGCCAGGTGAGGTCGGGCCAGGCAGAGCCATGCGGCGAGCGGCGAGCGGCGCGCGGCCAACACCGCGACGGGGATCTCTTCGCTCCGGTCTCTCACCTTGGCAGGCAGCGGAGGAGTGTCTAAACAACAGTCTGTAACAACACCTTTCGACCACCGGGTACTAAAAGAAAATGGCCCGACCGGTCACGTGACCGGTGAGCGCGCAACGCCCAACGCTCTCTTTCTCGCTCTTGCTCCGTGGACACGGACGGCCCTTTCGCAACGTGCCCCTTCGGACGGTCACTTACCAAACTGGTGGGTCTTGACGAGCAAAGGAGCGGTGGCAGCACCTTCGCCTTTCTTGGACGAAGCGGCCACCCACACGTAGTAGTTGGTGTTGGGCATGAGCCCGGTGAGCGTGTACGACTCGGCCACCGGGATGCCGCGGTGCATCAGTTCGTTGCTGATCGTGTCGTTCCAGTACAGTTCGTAACCGATGATGTTTTCACCCGCTTGAGTCGGTCTTTGCCACGACAGTTGCACCGAAGTGGCCGAGTTTGTCGCACTACGTAGGTTTAACGGTTGACTGGGAACTAATGAAACGGGCAGGGGAGGAAAAAAATATAACAACATGAAGGACAGAAAGAAAGAAAGGTTTCGTTCAATTCGATGGATAACAACAACGAGCTCGATGTAAAATAAGCACACAATTGACGATGAACTAACGGTAAACCCTGAAACGGATTTCAAACGGAGGTTTAGAAAGTTTTTTCGATTCCCAATAACTCCATTTTTAAACAATCAAAAGGAAGCCGTAGTTTTAGTTTTACATTGTCTTTCGACAGTTTTAATAGAGACCTGTGTCAGTTCACCATTAATCCAATTTCAACCTCTGTTTCAGTAGCTATAACCCAGCGATTGGGCATCCATTGGCATCTTTCGTATATGTGTTACGGTAAAAGACCGCAGTCCGATCCAAATTATGCGATTTTTTAGGTTAAAACCCAATCTAACCTAACCTAACCTAACCTAAACACACTTAAGAACGTTTATTATTAGTTTAAGTTAGGTTAGGTTTTTTTTGTCGAGATCTGCGAAATGCCAAATCGGCGATTAACATGGATTGGCGTATCCTCCCCGACTGCGGGTCTTTAACCGTAATATATAGACAATTATTTTATTCGATTTTATTCTGCTATACTAAGAACTGGTGAAGAAGAAGTCTGACTTTTTGTTCTACCATTGACAGCATGATTTATGTTTTAAAAATCTCTCTATGCCGGACAAAGATTTTCCAGTCTAAAGAAAGTTTAACAGCGATATGAACCCGAAAATACAGAGAAGGATTCACACGTAATAACGGAACAACCGGTGACAGTATAATGTCAAAACAGTTTGTTATAAACAATTGACAATAAATAAAGTAGAATCTCTTGGGATCGGATAATACTTTCCAAAATGAACAGGTTTTCCGGCATACCCAGTATTATTTCATGCTGTCAATGATCCAAACGAGTCAAATGCTCCACAATATACTCTATCCACAGTTTAGTTGATAAAAAACGCCCCGCCTCTCTTTTAAGGAAGACATAGTTATTGGTTTTTGGCCAGCTGTGGGCGGTGCCCTATAATCTCATTCGCCACACACAAACCAATAACAACTTGGGTCTTAAAAGAGAGGCGGGGCGGAGGCGGGGCGTTTCTTATCAACTAAACTCTGGATAGAGTATAGACAGGTTTCATTGTATATGATATACCCGATGTATTTACAAGTTGTAGCCAAAAGAAGGATCAGAAGCTCCTTCATGCATTACATTTCAAAATTATTAACAGTTAATTGTTTCTGCAATTAATGAAACTACTAAGGCTTAATTTGAAATTGTAAAATGCACCTCCTAGCCACGTCTTGACTTGCAGAGGCTGCGACAATGGACCTGGACCGATGCTGGTGTGGGCCTGCACTCGGATGGTGTAAGTGACCATGGGAATCAAGTCACTCAACGTCGTCAATCGATTGTTGTCGACGATCTGCGATTTCCACTCATTGATAGGCTTCAGAGGTTCCGTGGTGTAGTACACTTTGTAGGCCTGTGCGGGGTGTTACAGAGTGTTATTAGAGTGTGAAGCAGCATTTGCAATTGTAAAAGTCATTGAGCTCACCGTGACCTGACCGTTGGGCTCCTCGGGCTCCGTCCACTGAATCACCATCGTAGAGGTACTCAGTGGTTGGGCTTGAATGTTCCTCGGTGCACTTCCTGGCCCTGCAAAAATCAATGCAACTACATTATTTATTACTTTAATAGACCCGCACCATTAACAGAATTTCATGCTATTCAAGTCTCTCAACCACACTTTCAATCATATTTACCACTTCAAATCTCAAATTCACAGTTGAATATGTATAAAAGCAGTGAACTTTCTACAAACAAGAAATGCAATTAATTAATAGTTATGTTTTCGAGTGGCAAATATTATCAAAGGTTGGGTGAAGATCTGAGCATCGTCACATTTCTGTATATTGAATATATAAATACATAAATACAACATGAGGATAAATATTTAAACTAGAGTTATTTCAATACAAATGTACACATCTAATATAACAATTGTCTAATAGGAATAAGGGATGATGTATGTATATATTCATTTTCTTAATCTATTGACAAAAAAAATACAAAAAAAAACAAATAATGATACTACAGGTAATTAGAAATGGAAAGGAGAAAAGATATAGAGATGACAAAGAGACCCAATGCCATTTCATAATGAACGCCTACCTGGGGAATGTCTATCTGTGGGTGAAATTATCACTGAAAGATGAATACATGATGAAGTATTAGTTTCCAAGAAAGAGAAAGAGAGCGAGAGAGTATAATAGAAATGATGTCCGGACACGGTATATATATAACACCCCTTGGGGAAAAGGTGAAGCAAAGGTGAGCAAACAATTAAGTTGTTGAATTTGGAAAAAGGAGGAATGAAGATTTGCCATCATCGATTATAGTTGGAAGCTGCGCGACTCGCTAAGTTAATTATTGTAATTACCTGAAAGCGGGAAAGTGTTGGTTGGAGTAAAAAAAAAAATAATCCGGACGACGCAGATAAGTGGCAAGTTTGGGTTTGCATCTGCCAAAACCTGAAACCCAAGGGGCGATATAGTTGTGTTCAAGGAGCGTGTGAGAGGCGTTCGGGGAATTGTAATGCAGGTCAATGCAAGTGCTTTCCAATATATATATATATAAAAAGGGAGAAGAAAAACGACGGAAACAGAAAAATCACTTACTAGATTTTCCTGCAGTTGAGACTGAGAGAAGAGAAACAAATTCAGATAGCAAACCAACTGATGCATTATAGGTCAAACAGAGTGTCTGGTGGGTTTCGTTATACCCCAACTCCATTATGAATCTCAACAACTTTTATTATAATGCAATACCAACTCAAATGAAGGTCCAAATTGAAGGTGAACTGACACGGTTTTGTAAGGTGCCCTGAAACTTGGCTTATGTTGCAACAAAGTCTATGTGGAAATTAGTAAACAAGTCATTTGCACTTAAAGTTTTAAAGGAGATCAGACACGATTTTGCAGCCCCACCTAAACTGCCTTCCATATCAATGTGCATGTACTTGATAATAATCAGTTGTGTGTAAAATTTACTTGAAACAACCAATTATTCACCGATTTGTGACCTGTTAAGAAATAGCCTGTTTGAATTTTCCGCCGTTTTTCACGGAACGTATGGCGCACCTGCTGCATCATGCTTTCACTTCCTGTTAGGCCTAGGCCTCGATACTTGTATCTTGCTATCTTCGGGGGTTGTGGGTTCAAACATAATTGGGTGAATCGTTTGGAACGCCCACCGTAATGCTGACGGATTACACTCCTCATCTGCCATGTTTTTGAGCCTCCGTAGGTGCAGCGTTTGCTGCACAGGCTTGCCATACTCGCTCCTACGGCGCTTCTTTGACGGTTTTTTGACAGCCAAAGCCCCAAATAAGATCCCGCGCATTACTTTTCAGCGAATTCATTCTGGGAAAAGTACTGCATTGAAAAATCTAACATTTTTGGACAAGTAGTATCCTAAAAATGCAATGAAAATTGAGGAAAAATACGGAGAGAATCAAAAATATCAATAAATACCTTGTCTGACCTCCTTTAAATTCAGTGCACAAAATGTAAAATAATATGCAATATTTATGCACCGTGTAAAATTGCTCATAAATATTGTATATTATGTAAAATTGTGCACGAAATTAACCACCAACTCTGTTGAATCCTATGTAACAAAGTTTACGCGTACTTTCCATCTAAAATTTCACATCGTTCCAAACCCTTGAATAATTTATGAAACATGTTATACACATTTCCAACTGCTAATGCAACCGACACACTAGTGCACGATGTAATCTTCTCGGTTTTGGGTCTTATCAAACCTCGGATACAAGATTCTCGGCGGACAGCCGTTGCATTATGCATCAGGTGAAAAGCACTTTCTACGTATTACTGTACATACATATATTATATACAAACCTCTTTCCCTGTCCGTTTCCATACAACTTTGGTGAATCGATTCCACTTCTTGGGACACGTCTTCGGACTCTGACCTCATCGTCTTAAGGACAACCTTTGCCTGATCCAAACGACCTTTCTTAACCAGCCATCTTGGAGATTCGGGCATCCCAAGAAAACCGATGAACTGAATCAAAGATGGGATCCCTGAAAGTCCCAGCATAAACCTGAAACGTCGAAATCGTTCGGGTAAGTCAATGTAAGTCAATGTAAGTCACCGCGAGTCACCGTAAGTCAAAATGATACTTTGCGGAAAGAGTTACTTATACGTAAAGGTGAACTGAAATTCCCTTATTTTTCCACCTTATATAAATATGGGTATGATATTAATTAAAATTATTCCACTTTCGTCGGTTGCCATGGTGACAATGACGTCATACTTCCAAAATTAAACCAAACAAAGATCTTTTCACGTGAACAAATTCAAATTACACTGTGATTATTGAAACAAACGGATCAATATTCGTAATTATATTTTACAAATTAATTTCTTTTTAAAGAAAAACTTAACTGTCGTTATTATCAGCTTCCGTATGATCAACATAACATCCCTTACAGTCAACCTATAACGTATCCTTAAAATAAACAAGTTAAAGGGTCAGTGAAGTCCAAAAAATTTTTTTAATATGTTATTCAGAGTGATAAACTATAGAGAATGGCTATTTGGTATGTTAACCAATTCGCAATGGTTAAC
>JAQIWR010001770.1:0-12742 GCA_034695945.1 Glomeris hexasticha
GAGATCGTTTTTATTCTAATTGCCACCGTTTTATTTATATAAATTAAGGCCCAGACTTTTAGGTCACCCTGTATATATCGAAAACTATTCGATTTAGCAAAGAAATCTTGTAAATTTTACAAAAATTTGTTAAATAATACATTACAATCGGTGTGAATATTAATTCTGTAGTACGTATTACTCTTGCCTTGAAATGAAAGAATTAAAACTTCAAAAAACATGGCAATTAAAAATAAAAATTTATGGATGAAGTATATATTGGCATAATAATTGGATGAAGTATGTACATACATATGCAATATGTACACAATTAATTTTGACATTTGGAAAGAGGGAATCCCAGTAGAATTTAAACTGGTATAATATTTCATTTTAGAGGTACATATACGATTTGTTTGTCTCCTTGGTTTTGCTATTTTAAGAAAGTAGGCGCTGTTTCTGAGAAATTTTTAGTGGATTACGTTGGATTAAACAATAATCCAAGATAATTAAACGTATTCTGATTCAGGTGTGTCGCGCAGTAATTTGTGCATATAGTGATGTTTTCCCTGTATTCCCATAGGGTGAAAAAACACCGCCACCCCCAAAAAATTAATGTTTCATAAAAAAATGATACATTTGTGGAACATTTATACTTCAAATAGATTTCAGTCGATCCTTTTTATGAAATTTATTCCAAATTTGACGAGGTTTTTTTTACACATATGTTCGTACATAGTATATGGAAGTATATTTTAATGAGGTCTGTTTAATCTTAGTAAAAGGTTCAATTCAACATTTTATCGCATTTTTTGCCACGTTGTACAATTCAAAAATCGCGGTGAAACCGATCCTATATTCTGGCGCCCTCTACCCGCCAATATAGGAAACGCCGTTTGGAGAATGACAGTAGTGTTTTGAGATGCGCTGTCACGAGATGTCGCCACTTGCTCCCAATATAGTATTCCAAATTTTGGTGTCGTTGGCCACCGTGGTCTGTACGTTTGGTTGCAGATTGTTGATATCTACCGTGGTTGATATCAAAGTGAAATGTCAGCGAAATCTTGGCGAGAAAATGCGTATGTTAAAGTGGTTTTGCAAGATTTGGTAAAAGGCGATCTAACAATTAAAGCAATTGTGCAGGTACGTCAAGTACTTTTATATGCTTGTTCTATGGGATCGAATTTAAATTTTTTAGAATGCAATGCCATGTTTTGGGTATTTTGCAGGATATTCATACTCGAGTTTACTCTATACTTGAGCTGGAAAATGCAAACAGTGAAGCTCACGCTCTGATGCAAGCACTAAGTCATAAACTAGAGGTACCTTTTAATTGTATCTCAAATAAGGATTTTTCTAATTTGTTCTATATGTGTAATAATTAAAATAGGAACTAGAAAGGATTGCTGAAGAGCAAAATCGAGAAGCGGATAAGAAGGATCTAATAACAGAAAAAGATAATCATATGGCAGAACTTTCTAGGTATATACAAGTGTCATATATATGCATATATATTTAATTATTTGATGAACATGTATTTTTAATTGTAGCAAGAATATAAAATTAAAATTGCTTGCCTGGTTTTGTTTATTATAGTTCACGAATTGCCCTACGAAAAGCCAATTTGCTTGCACAAAAACGGCTTTCGGCTAATGCGAGGAACGCGCTGATGCAAGGACAGAATTCGGATCTGCGGAAAAGGTGAAAAATACAGTTTGTGCTTCTTGCATTTCGTTTGATGCTTGTACCCAACATGAGAAATAATTCCAAACAGTTAAAACAAATTGTAATTTAATTTCTGATTGACAAATTTACATTTTTTGTTGCATTCCAGGGGAACACGAGATAAAGAAAGCTTGGCAAAAATGTCTGCTGGTATAACAGATAATTTACTGTCTGTTAGTCAAATGCTAGCCAAAGAAGTTGCCTTTAGTGAAGAAACTGTTCAGACGCTAAGTAGGTTTTTTTTTGTATTTTAATTAGTCTTGAATTACACATTAATTTGAGCATTTTTTCCTTGGCAGCGCAATCATCAAACACTGTGCTAGAAACACAGGAGGAGTTTAAAATGATGGGTGGTGTCATCCAACAATCCACAAAGCTACTTTCCAAATACGACCGAAGAGAACTTACCGACAAAGCATTAATATTCTTGGCTCTTTCTTTTTTCTTTGCCTGTGTTATATACGTAATTAAAAAGCGAATATTCTGAGATTCTATTATGTTTGTGTCAACTACAAAAACCAATTGTGGCATTGAAAAAATATAAGACTGAAACTACGTAATGTGATCTGAAATTCAACTGAACTATAGACTTGCACAAAATGTTAACTCCAAGGACATACAATCACATTGCTGAGTGTGCATACGGCTGCAAAACATATTCTGGTTCTTCTAGGGGCCAATGAGCTTCAAACAGGTCTTGTATTGTGTGACTCGCAGGGGTCTTGCAAACTTTTCTTCGAGAAATATGGAATTGCACGGTGTTGTCCCAGATGTCCTTCATATCGTACCACCGGCTTTGATAACAGTTATGTTCCTTTCACGTAAACTTTATTACGTACATGTTTTAATTAAAATAGAAAACGTTGTTCTTCCAGGTGAAGTTCCCTAGTGGAGTTGAAGCGAATTTAGGAAATGAGTTAACTCCAACACAGGTGTGACATTAAATCACATGATGGATTGCAATTAATTGGTGTAATCTACTGCAAATGTTATTTTCAATTTGAAAAGGTGAAAGATCCACCAACTGTTTATTTTCCTGCAGAGACTGGTCAACTATACACGCTGTCTATGATAGGTATTGAAATGTGATACGTTTCCTAACAGAAAATTAAAAAAAATAATTATAGAACTTTTATAGACTTTATTTTATTTAGATCCTGATGCACCAAGTCGAAGAAATACATCACTCAGTCAATTTATACATTGGCTTATTGTTAATATTCCTGAGAATGATATCGGAAAAGGAGAGACTTTGGCGGAGTACGTTAGCTCTGGACCACCACCGGGAACCGGTACATGCAACTATGTACTTACTTAGTTGGAAGTTAATGATGCATAATTGAGGGAAATACAGTGGTTATATTAATAGGTTTACATCGCTACATCTTTATTGCTTATAAGCAACCTGGCCGTATTTTCTGCGATGAAAGACGATTGAATCGCATCCAAGCGAAGCACCGAGAGTGCTTTGATATACAGCAGTTTGCAATGAAATATAATTTAGGTCAGCCTGTTTCTGCCAATTTTTTCCAGGGACAATACGATGATTATGTTCCAGATCTTTACAAAATGGTTTGCGAGTAAAAAAAAAAACCAATAAAACCTGAAAATTATGAATGCCAAAGATGTCACATGACTGCCGTTTTTTAATTAATAACAATGCATGTAGCTGGTTAAAATATATAGGGAATGTTTGTAATATAATCATTAATGACAATATATCAGGAATATTAATTAGAAATTGAGGAAATTTTAAAATGTGAAAGCAATCCTTGTTTTGAGCTAGATTAGAGTTAATGACATTATAATCTCATTACTAAATGCAAATAAAATAATTTGTTTAAATGGAAAGGGCAATGCACAAGTGTTTATTTATATGTGAAATTAGAAACTGATATTTGGTGCATTGAAGGTTAAAGAACTCTATGCTTCCATAATATGTGGTACATAATTATATTTTTATCAATACTTGAATCTCTGTATGGAAAACAGGATGTAGTCCAATGATCAAGTTACACGCAGTGGCTCTTTTGCAGAGAGAAAAGAAAAACTTCGAAAAGATCTGTACTATTTAAATCAATTATAACTCCTTGATTTAAATTCAGCACTTTAATTCCATATTTATATCCAAACGTGTTTGGAGACACAAGTGAAATGGCCGGTGAAGGGGAATGCATTGTTTGTATTATATATAGGTTATGCAGCTATATTATGAAGGCTTGTAATTCATTCTGAATTAAATCTGATGACTGAAATTAGTGTGACATGAATTTCTTATTTCATGAATGCAATCAGAACATGTAATATTGTGACACATGGCAAATAAAATGTTGATGAAGTCAGGATTAAAGTTTGCAATTGTGAATTAATACGTATTTTCTAAAATGATTGCTCAAATAATAACACTTTGCAGGTCTGATGAAATAATATTATTGGATTACTGCGCAAATTGTAATCATATTTTTCAACACGGTATTAATTATTTGTTTTCAATTTTTTGGGAGTTATTTTAAAAGTGGATTTTGATATGTCTGTCAAGGATCATTCCTCTAAAACCCTGGCCTCATTGCCACAAACAAACACATGTGTGTATATGTATATAATATGTGTATAATGTGTTTATAATAGCATGCAGTGATCGAATAATGAGAATCATATGACAATCATTTGCTACAATTAAACCAAGGCCACGATATCAATTGGTAATCCTCCCCAACATGAATTGAATGGAAAATTTGGATTTTGGAAATTCACGCGGGATGTCCGATGACAAAACAGTGACATCAGACTTGCATCATGATGCAATATATATCTATATACTGTATGCAGCGTGATTTGGATCACGTAAACTTTTTGTGTACTGTATGTATTCACTATAGCTGCTGTGAATTGCATGAAATTGTACTTTGGTACTTTTCTTGCTGAGAACGTGATCAACTCATGCTAAAATGGGTATATTTCCGTGCTTGCAATTGTAACTCTGGACTTTCCAACTCCATGGAAGAATGAGGACGAAACACTTCCAGTGATCTTTGCTTGCGTCATGACCTCTTGCCTGATATATGGTTGTTGGACATGCAGCAGAAAATATCACACGAGATGTGGACGACATCAGTGCGAGACAGTGGATTTTCTTCATGAGCGGATTTAGGCAAGTGCCCAACTTCTATGTCTATATGTCTATATGAAAAATGTAATTTCAATTCATTTCTTTCAACAGTTCCCAGTCTAGATGCACCAGCTGTGGGACTTTGTAGTGAAAGGTGTCAAAGAGAATATTTTGCTAAGAAAATTGCATAAAAACTTGCGCGCAAGCAAAGGCAGCCGTCTTGGAAACAGTGGAAACGTTCTAGAACTCAAAGTTTTAACCCAATTACATCACGTCCCCTGATATTATAATCACAAATGTAAGTAAAATATAACAAGTACATAGTATATATAAGTAAATCCCATCCCCCTGCAAAAACCTGCCATTGCGTTAATCAAACATATAGGCCTATAATGTGATTTTCTACATTGGTTTTATAGACAATATGTCACAAAATTAATTATAATTTGTAATAGTAAAATAATTCTTCAAATTATGCAGGATCAATTAGGGAGCTTTCACACACAACATCTAAAAGTTACCATATAAAATTTGAATTTTATTAACTTTTATATATGCATCATCATTAATTGACTATGCATCTCATTATGATTTGCAGCAGGGTGTTAGTTGTGAATTCCTCCTTCAAATGCTAATAGAATAATGTATAGTCACTAAACAACTAATTACATTAATTTTTAAATTACCATTTCACTAGTTTTGCATGGACAGAATTGTTTCATGTCCCAATTTCATTATAAATGAAGTCACACCATTATTAAACTTAGTATTCTATAAGAAAATGAGCACTCATATAATCCATGCAGACTGGTCTTTGTTCCAATAAATTCATTACATTGTTGAATAAAAATTTCTTAGGGCACCATCATATTTATGATGAATTAACATAGGTTTGCAATATATTGTTCTTTTCATTGACAGCTAGCATTTCATCACCCATATGAAAATGAAAGGTTACGATATTGCAGAGTCTCAACCTGCAAAACGCTCCGAGAACTCGAGAGCCAAGTAAGAATAAATTTGACATTGCATTTATTTTTAGATACTTACAATATATGCATTGAACATACTGTGTTCCTTTTGAAGGCCGGCATGTCCAAACTCCCAAGTCCGTAAACCCTTTACGGAGAAGTTCGCCAATCAACAGCTTCCAGTTGCCAATCCATGGAAATACAATGCATCTGCTAATAATGGCTGGGGAGAAGTGTTTAAAAATAAGAGCCATTTTGCCGAAATGCATTTCTCTTAAAAGCTTAAACTTTATCAATTAGCATTATAATAAATTTCCATATATGTAAGAATTATGTACACAAGTAAAAGTAATTCATTTGATAGCTAGATATAGCTTTTCCACGTAATACAGTGAAACCTCGTTAATTCAAAGCACCACGGGAACATAAAAACACTTTGAGTTAATGAAAATTTGAGTTATTGAGGTCATTGGAGGCAATATCGAGATTGCCGGAAATTAAGAACTAGTTTGACTTAGTGAGGAATTTATGTTAGTGAGGTTTGAATTAACGAGGTTTCACTGTAGTTTGATCAATGATTCTTCAAATATACATCACTAATATGGTGTGCCTATAGAAATCGGGAGGGGTGCATTTGTTTTTTTAAAAAACGGGGGGAATGGAGGATGAGCAAAAAACTATGTAGTTTTCATCAATAACAACAATGCTGTTTATCTCAGAGTAACCATGTCCAAGTGCAAAGTGAAGAGTTAGTTGATTTATTTACCTGATGTTTGTTTTGATGATTGGTTTTTTGACAATTGACTTTGATTTGCATTTAAAAATTTATTGGGCGAGATTAGATTAGTAGCCCCAACAAAATATTGAATTACTAAAAGCCCAAAATTTATATTGAGTACCTATGTGTAAAATATCATTTGCATGTGATAACATTTTTTAATATAGTGTGCGCAAACATTTATTCGCATCATTATGCTTGTCAAATATTTGTTTGACGTAAATCAGATATGGAAAATTGAAAACTTCATGCAATATGATTTGCTGCAATTGATACAGCATATGATTGTATGTATGAACATTTACACTAGCGGTTGAGTGGTGACTGGGGTATATAATATACTTGCTTTTTCTATACCCACTTGGGCCCTTTGTGATTTTTGTAACTTTTCTCTTACTTATTGGCAAAGCAAATTCAGGAGAAGGTTGTTTTACTGAGAAATGTTTCGGTCGTAAATGAATAAAAATCGAGTGAGTTCAGTTAGTGCCACAAACCTGCTCAGAGAACTTGTGTAGAAGGCCAACCAGTCAGTGATGGCTCCTTCCTCCCCACCTCCTCCATCTCCTGATGAAGAAAATACCCAAAAATCCTACAAGGCAGCAATGAAATCGCTTGCTATAAAACACGAGCTGTAAATTTTTATTACAAGCCGGTTTGTTGAAGATTCCCCTTGGCGGTAAATTCATTTGGAGCACTACTGTAAGTAGTGACATTAATTGCTCAAGAATGGGTCCTGGTCGGTCCTGGTAGTCCCAGACATAAATGCTGTCCTGCTGTGCAGGCTGCTACATATCAAAAAGTCAACACTTCCATTTTATTCCGATGTTATAATAATTAGTTTTCATGTTACTTCATATTGGTTCATGGTAATTACATATTAATTTTCCTATATAATATTGGTGTATCGATATGCTATACCTTGACTTCATACTTAATTGATTTTTGAAATTCAAAACTAATAATTCGCAGAATGCATAACAAATAAGACCAAGGACTCGATGCTTATAGTGCACAAGTGAATGCGATGTTTACAAATTTTAGAATACCATAAACGCAAACCTTGAAGAATTTGTTTACACCTGTTTACAACACGCCCATGTTAGAAGCAACTGTTTAGAATAAATTGCTAAATGAAGGGAGTTTTACGATGTATGAATGTGCTGAGGATTTCAAACGTTTTCGTCAAAGAAAAAAATTAGTGAAACAATTAATATTTATTGTAATTATTGTTGCATTCAAATGTCAAATGAAGAAAGTGTCAAAAACTGAATAACAAAATTACCTGTTTACAATATGGTTGCATATTTTAGAGAGTTAAAAAATTGTAGGACTCTTGTTGCAGTATTTTCTCATTTAATAAGATGGTCAAATATTATTTTGCTTCATCTTGAATGCATACAGAACAACTGCTGCAGGATGCCACCATAATAGCAAAATTTGGTTAAAAGCTCTCAATGAAACCGTTCAACAAAATTATTATGCATACAAAACACAGGTGCAATTTCGTAAAACCTTGATAAGGTTCTGAAATAAAAAATTAAATATAAGTTCAACAGTTTCTCGAGTTCGGCTGCACAGCATTATTAAAATATGTTTATGTATGGTAATAAGTATCTATGGCCTAACCGTTCAAATAACATTTAAAAAATGTATGCAATGATATTGTTTTTTACCCCAGGGAATATTAATGAACTTTGTATGCATAGAATATAGTGAATGTTACCGGATGTTTATTACTGAGATAATTGCATATATTTCGTTAGTTTCCTTGCTTTAGCTCGATTATTGTTATCACTACGAGTGGCTTGTACAAATGGCTAATTTCCTTGCTGCTAGCTGATAGACTGGGCATTTCACATTAAAACATACACTTCCTTCGTCAACTCGTTATCTAAGTGCAGTCGTCGGGCGCCTCAATGTCCTGCATGCAAATCAAAGTCCTTATATGCAGGCTTATAGTGGCACCCATGCCAAACTCGAGTCAGTTGATATCAAACTCATTAAGATTTTCAGCAAGGGCTGGTGCACTTCCGAAGTGGGTAAATGCCCGCAAAAGCCTATACGAGGTCACGTGAAACTTCGCCGCCATCTTACTTATAGCAAACTCTAATAGTCGTATAAGTCGCTTCCTTTCTTCTGCATGTTTTCTTATTCTGCAAACTGTTAACCATGATATGAAAATCACTTTTGAAACTTTCCACGTATATTCAAACTTCCAGATACTATCTGACTGGTATATATTGTTATAGATGAATTTGGACATGTAATAGCATCTTTTTACATTTATCATGGCCATGCAACCCTAGTTAATGTTTGTGGCTACGGACAAATTTTGCAATGCTAACACTTACAAATTCAGAAGCTGTTGCAAGGCAAGACCTTGGTATTTCAAGTAATCGCACTTAAAGTCGTAAATAGGACATAGGTTATATAGCTGTACAAGTATATATCGCGTCAGTGGCTTTAAAATGTTTCCTTTTGAAAACAGTAATGTATAGTAATTTCAGATAAATTTATTTCAATAATTGCAAACCACTTTCTGCATGGATAATTCTACAAAAGCTATATATACAGTACATAACTTACTTCCATTATATAAATTGTATATCTGAATATTGACAAATCAGTAGAATGACAACTGATTTAGCTCCATCTAAGTCCTTGATCCAAGTTCCAAGTCCTTGCTTCATCGTTTCATTTGATGTTCCAGCGAACCTATTGGCTCCAATTTCCTTGGAGGAATTTGCGACGTTGCTCCACTTCGAACATGTCCTTGATAGCCCATTGCTTGGCGTTCCGAATTCGAACTGGTATCCGGTGTTATTGGGAAACCCGAAAGGGCAATTTGTCTATCCTTTAGTCTTTGAAGCACTTTCTGCCCGGTGATACGTCTTACCATATCATATGCATTGCCAGAATGATGTTGATGATGACCAGTGGTAGTGTCCAAGGGTGAATCGTCATCAACGTCATCGTCTTCATCCTCATCATCTTCACGTATCACTGGTCTGTGTGGTCGACGTCCATATCTTGCTGACTTTGGTCTGGCCAAATCTTTGGAAGCCCTTCCTGTATCATAACCATCCGATGCCTGACTTTTATCCATGGAGTCTGCTGAAGATGTCCTTTCTCTGTCCGCCATGAAGGAGTATAGTTAGACGAATATGTGATTTTATCGCATGTTCCAGCTTACCCAAAATGTCTACAGACCACGTGATGTTGCACGGTATTTTTACTTTTCTTTTGTTAACCATTCGGGTATGCATCCTGCATGATTGGGGGTGGTGGGAACAGATAATCCAATGATGTCATGGATCCAGTGTGACGAACCTTTCATTCAGCATTGTTGGCAATTTCCTGCTGAAGCTGTCATACTGAACACCTGCATATATTTGCCCTATGCCCCATGCTTTATCCATTTTAAATACATTACATGAAACACAGTTTACAATGTACCTGTAAGTTTATGGTTTGTTTATTTTTAAGTAGCAGCCATTCATTTATTTAATGGGCTGCATCGTGTTCAACTTCGTGAATGCCACTAAATAAATAATTGCTGTGCACATCATGATGTTCTTCTATACCAGATCATATATAAGGGCGTTTGCAGCTCATGTTGTATTTGTAGTCTCAGTCAGGGTTTTAATTAGGTGCACAGAGTTATAACGTGCTGTGATGACGGGTTCTGTGAATTTATGCTCTTTTAATTCGTATAAATCCACATACCTGCCGAAAAGTTGTGTCAAAAGCACGTTTGCTTGACAGAAACATCAATAAAATATAGATATAATGCTAAGTGATTCGTGCTAATACCCTTACTCTTGTAGTTCATATCTGTATATGGTGGTTATTAGCTTTTCTGAACTCTATTTCTACAAGCTAGTCGTTAATTCAATAAGATAGGTCCCAAAATTAAATGAAACCCTTCCGTAACATTCACATTGCTAAACTTAACTTGAAAAGCAGTGCACAATGGATGTAAATCTCTATTTAAACTTATTTAAAATATAAAAATAAGCAGGTACGTTGGCATGGGATAAAAATATTGATAACAACTCCCTCATGAAAATTTTGGCTCCACATTGATATTCATGTCCTTAGATATACGTGTAATGTATCATACTGCAGGAAAAAATCACAATTGATACAAGTTTTTAATGCCAAACTGATAATTCAGTGTAATAATACGTGTTTGTTAAATAAATGTTAAGTATGCACTCTAATAATTTATAATCGTGCATTTGCATAAAAGCATAATTAAAAATTTGCTCAAATTATAACCTTAGCACATGTACCTGACTACTTCACAAGTTTAATACAATTACCAGCATTTAAAAGCCATTCTGGAGACAATAAGATTGGTTCCTTCAACAGTGGTGAATGTACTAATAATAGATCAATGCACTAATTTTCTTCGATCTGATCCGCTGGGCTCTGTATCAAAATAAATAGCATTGCATTGATTACATTAGACTTGCCACTGCCATTTGGACCAATCACAGCTGTGAAGTTCTTATGAAACGGACCAAGTATTCACTTTTCAGCGTAAGATTTAAAGTTTTCGATTTCAATATCGCTGATCAATAACCGTGGTCCTGATGAATCGAAAGTGCAGGCTGGTGGTGGTGGTGGTGGTAAAGGTGGAATATAAATGTCTCCAATTCTGACTCCACCTTCTTCTTTATACTCTTCCTCTCTTGCATTTCTTACTGAACCCAATCCATTTGGTATTTCAATTTGGGCTTGGGTATCGGTTGGGGATTTTAAGAACAAACTTTGATTTTTTTTTTTTTAAATTATGGGACGGTTATATACATCTGAAGTTTTCAAATGACAGAGGCACGAATAGTTGGGCCATGAGCATATTGCTGCCTAACGTATTGCATTGTGTTCCATCCAGTAAAACATGCCATCATGTATCATAATGATCATAACAGAACTGGGAGTAACTATATAGTCTGACAAATGCGCACCAATACTAATGAATGGAGGTCTTTTAGGTGGTATTCATCACAAACAGACGGCTGCTATGCGCCTCACTGAGAATTAGACAAGCTCTATATTGAATTAGCTTAATAGGTGGAAGGAAGGCTTTCTTGTCATTCAAAAACACCGAGTAATTCGTGTTTACCTGGCTTGCAATGGATCTCCATGACAACGGGAAATATTTGGTTGGCAGTATTATTTTTCAATGGGCAGACAATATAGTATGGTATAGTGTCTACACTACCTCTTTAATGTATAATAATAAATGATGCAACCTCATTCAATTTTCACCTTGTGCAGTTCACGTGAGGAAAGAATTTATTGATTTCAAAATTACTGTCATTTTAATTGGGGTTCATGGTATTCGAATCTTATTTACTTCGCTGTGGAAAGGTTGTGCACACGATCCATACCTTCAATCTTAAAAGAAATGTAGCCCCTATATGATTTGGGATATTAGATAATTAAAGTTGGGAAATAGAGATTGGATGGAGCTTGTTACCCCGTGGTCTATTTATGCCGTCTTTCGTGCCAATCCCCACACCACCTCTGTGACCACCGAAAACATCAAGTGCATTTTGAATGCGTTTCATTCTTTCTAAACGTGTCTATTGCGTGAACATGCAGCATGTTTTAAAGATATTTATGAGGCAATTTTTCAAACTGTCACTCTGATATCAGCAACATCGTTGAAACGGTGGGACCCTCAACAAAAGATTCGGATGAAGATGTCCTACATTACTTTGCGGTGGTGTCGATGCATGAATGGAAATTCTCACGTGACCGGTCTGAGCCTTCTATAGGACAGCATACAATAAGCTCTTATTTCGTTTTCACTGGCCCTCTCTGCTCTTTAGAGTTTTTCGTCTGTTCAGAATCAAGTGGTGTCCATTCTGCTGCCCTTTGCTGTCTCGGACTATAGGATTGTGTTAAAGCAGTGCATCATCGATCTATTCTGAATTTCCTAGAGTACAACTCGTGGGGGATCTCTGCCCTGTTCCAGCATCTGGCGTGGAAATTTTACAATGGAGATGAACCTTGCATGCACCAGTTCCATGACCAAGTTTGCATTAAAACAGGGAGGTTAATAGAGGGAGGGGAAACTGGAATTGGCCGTGCAAAAGATTCTCGTTGTTATTGCCAGCATTCTAACCACGCCCATATTCCACGCTTTTTGCTGCCCAGCCTCGCCGC
>JAQIWR010001771.1:0-12740 GCA_034695945.1 Glomeris hexasticha
CAAACTTCAACTGGACATATCTTAGCTAATAAAATGTTAAAAATTAATCTGAATGAACTCATAGCTTTATTTTTTCTTATTCTAGCCTATTATAGTGTTGTAATGGGACCTTACAAAAAGCTGTCAGGTCTCCTTTAAGTTTTTCCTTGGTTTTTCACTGTATATTACTCTTGGTATTATTTTATTTCATTTTTAATGTAGAAACGCGTTTGTAAGTAACTCAAACGATACAAATAAGTATTGTACAGATTTTATTTCACAGCTAAATTCCTATGAAGTGGAACATTCGGATGATTGAGGTTTCAGTGTATATTTTGAACAATTACCATGTGCCATGCAAATGTTGCGAGTTTTGCATGCGACATTTCAAGTTTCATTTAACGAATTGTAACTTTTATTTCCTATTTTGTAATTCTTGAAATTAGTGAACGTGGTAGTAAACCGACGTAAACTGAATTTCGACGGGAAAACTTCTCTTAGTTGTGACGTATCTCACTAGATGGCAGCACTGCAAGCTAACCTGTCCGATGATGATAACTAGAATGATAACCGCAACAGCGAATCGGCGTCGGCGAATCCCGCGCATTCATTTCATGCATTCATTTGCTGGAAACGGTCGATGCCGGTCGTGTTTGAACATGTGACCTGCGTAGTATATTCTTGCGAGTTTTTCAAGTGGATTTATTAACCTAGCATCTCGAAAAAGGATGAACTTTTCTGCGGCAAGCATCTGTGCTGATTTGGACCCAAGGTAGACATTTTTATACTGTACCCATTTCATAATAATTCGTTCGTTGCGAAAAAAAATCGAGAAAAAAATAACAACTTTCATAAACCCGCGATGATGCTCGATGATAATTTAATAATACTGTATAACGAATTTTCACTATTTCTGTGCTGACAAGTGTATTTGTTTTTAGCCTAATATCTGATAAGATCCGTGATTTATCGCAGTTTATCTAATTATTTTGTTGTATATTGTAATTGTTTGAAATTTGCGTGAAAAATGTGGGATGCTAGGGAGCATTCAAAAAGGACGTTGCCGTAAATGTTTTTCCGTTATATTCTATCTGATGTGTACATTTCCTGCTTGTGAGTGGGATAATTTTGGTTGAAAACCTTTTTTATTTGAAAGCTTTCTAGAATGCTGCACAAAAGGTCCAAACTACACAAACAAATTTAGACCGGATGCTCATCCGTCATGTGCTTTTTCTGTCTTCAAAATATAGAAACTTACTTATTTTTCTCTTTGTGTACCTTAATTTGCCTGATATCCTTTATTTAATTGAATTACCTTTTAGAGGTGGATTCATCATATCCTGGATAATTTTTCAGGATTTTTCTCTGTTTATTTTTATGTATTTTTATGCTAAGCTAAAAAGGGGAGGGGCTTAGTGCAGAGCAACAGGTTGTTTGAACAGAGTAGGCAACACTGCATTTCTGATAAAGCACTATTGAAAAAGGACCCTTTGCATTGGCCCCAAGGTCTTTTGCCGCAGGTGCACTTGTGTAAAGCTTTCTTTATTTTCTCCCTCGAGGCGACCCCTACAGGTGAAAGTCAACATTAAAGGTGAACTGACAGGGTCTATGATAATCCTTGTGTAAGTAGTGTTTGGCTCCCTAATAACGATGGGACAATCGAAAATCCTGTGAAAAAAGAGTAAACAAAGTTATGAGCGTTTTACCGAAAGTGCCGATGGCGAGCGGCTTGCGAGACGCTTGCCAGCGGCTGCAATTAATAATAGAACGATTCTCGCAGCCGCACGCAAGCGCACGCAACCCGCTCGATAGTTGGAGCCGTTTTTAGATCGAAAACGGCCTCACGCTCGCGACGGTAAAACGCTCATAACTTTGTTTATTCTTTTTTTACAGGATTTTCGATTGTCCCATCGTTATCAGGGACACAAACACTACTTACTCACGGATTATTGTCGACCCTGTCAGTTCACCTTTAATCTTCAGGTTTTGAAAAATGCCAACAAGATCATATTGCACTGAAATACCAAATGAACTGTAAAGTATTCAAGTATTCGGTTCTGTAATGTGAAAATTGTCGTGGGACTAAGCAAAACATAACTTTATTGTTGACTTTGCATGAGAAAATGAAAGTATTACAGGGTGTCTACTGTCATGAAATTCCTGAAAAAGTCTTGATTTTTCAAAAACCATCCTGAAAATTCATGAATTTTTGTTACATTTACATATTTTTAGAACAGTGAAAATGTATTTATAGTGTTACATAAAGCTATTGATGACAGGAATATTGAGCACTGAAAATCTAGGCAATTAGAAAAATTTACAAAATCATGTTGACAGAAAAGCAAAAAAAGTAATTTGAAAACTAATTTTGTGTGAAATACCTTGGAAATACGCAATGTTTTAAATAATAATTATTAACTACAGTTTTTAAAATGATGTTGAAATTTGTTGGGTGATTTGTTGAACCTTTTAACACATGATTTTTTTGTATAAATGGTCATGAAAATCCTGGAAAAGTCATGAAAATTTGTGTGATGTTTTCAGTAGACACCCTGTATCACCGTGCCCAGCTCCACCCCTTTTTACGAATCATATATGTTATTTTAAATTTTGATAATCTCCTTCAGTTGCAATGTCCCTTACATAAATGACGTCGCCATTTTCGAACGTTTTTAAATAAACAAAAAATCTGCTTTGGCGGATTTTTCCGTAAAAAATAACAAATGTAAGAACGATGGATGCATACATAAAAGCCGACATTTGTAATGAAACTGTGTAATTTTAGGTAGAGGCTCTAGTTTTAGGCAGTTTTAAAATGAAGAATCGGTTAAAATTGAGAGGAATTTTGAGGCATTCGAAAACCAAGATGGCCGCCGGTGTTGCCGTTCGCGCTCGAAAAAAGTAGTATTTCGCATCCGGGAATCATGGAATGGTAGGTAGGCAATTGTTGATTGCATTTTGTGATGCGAAATAAAACAGGGCGTGGCAGTGTACATTACTGTATTATTGTTATTATTAGTATTATATCGCGTGAATTATTTACATGGGTTCAGCACATATACACATTGTCATATTAAAAACAAAATGAAATGGCGATTTATATTACGCTTCATTAAATTGCTTCTGGGTATCCGTTTCCATTTTTCTATTTTTCTTCTCTCCTATAATTAAATGAATGAATTTTTCGTTGTTTTTTCTTACTCTTTATTACTGTTTTTATCTTTTATCTTACGTACATTTTTTCTTATTTCATTTCGGTGTGTGGACAGAAATAACAAGAGGATTCAAATGCGAAATGGAGCCAATGGCTTAAGGACCAAAGTTATCTCAAATCAACAGGTGAGCTACTTCAAATATTTAATTATCATTTTACTGCAGAATTTAAAAAAATGCACGAACTGTTTGTTTAATATTACCTCAACATGTGAACTGTACAATCTTTGTATTTTTGTAATGTAATTTGTGCTTCATTTTTATATTTTATATTGAAGTGTTGGAATGAATGCTGTTTAAAAAAATTAAGTTATTGATAAACAAGTGTGGTGATGAATTTAGAGGTTTTGAATGCAAATTGTATTATTAAATAATAATGTAAACTATGTACTTATATGTGCTGTTATTTTATAATATGTTTCTTGCAAGTTTTCTATTATAAATACCCCTTAAATGTTCAAAGGTTGAGTTCATATTTTTATTTAAATCTGATAATATTTTTCACTGATAAAAGAAGAAAAATGGCGGCAAAACGGTGACTTTTGTGAGTTGTTGCCACGGTGACCTAAACAGGCTGTTGTGTTGGAGATGGTCGGTGTTGTTGGTGGTGGTGGTGGTACTACTCGTACACTACACACACATACAAAGGGAAAAAGGGAAAAATAGTTTGGGAAAAAAATGTTGAATTGCTTTGTGGATTAGCCTGAGGTGGTTTCCCATGCCCTGCCCCGCTGAAAAGGTTAACAGAGATGGGGATCTTTCAGCTGATGGACCGCCCCAAACCCCCCTATATTCCATGTTTTTCTCCTCCCCGTAATATAACAAAAGTCCCGCAGTTTCCTTTTCAAAATCTCTCCCATCCCATCCCCCTATTTCTTATTTTTTGTGCCCCTATTTTGAACGTCCGAGTGCATTGGAAATTCGAAACTGGCGCCCGATTATGACGTCATCTATGGAACGTTTCCGAAAAAAACGTTCCACGGAGCTCATTGGCGCCATCTTGGCGGTCAAGGCCCCGTTGTGGTTTACTCATTTGTTCAATGTATTTAGAGACAGTCTAAATACATTGTCATTTGTTGTTCAGCAGGGTCTATACTGTCATGGATGTCGTGGATTTCTTGGCAAAGTATTCAAATTTGAAATTTGCTTGAAGCAGGTTGCATATTGCAGGAAAGCCGAATGTCTCGAAAAACCTTTCAGAGACGGAAAATAATATAAGCCGGGAAATAGGATCCCTGTTCCTTGTGCTTAAGCTTGGATATTATTATTTCCAGCTCTAACAGTTTCTCCGTTTTGCTGATTTAATATACAAAATTGTTTATGGCGTTTTGGCTACCTATATTTGGCTTGATTTCGTCATAAGCAAATAAAAGGAGGATGATTTCTATATTTATCCTTGAACGAAAGATCGATTTGATTCACGCAACCGTGAAAAGCAACAAGGACTTCAGAAAGTCAGAAACGATGGAAATGAAAAATAGGAACACTTATAATGATTTGTAACCATGCAACTATATAGTGAAAAACCCTCCCATTGTTTCAAGTTGTTCGATAATTTTTTTTCTTTTCGATTATAAAATTTGCTGCTCACGTCTGTAGTATTTTCAACCTGTTAAATGAGCACGAAGCGGAAATTTTTCCATGATTTACAACAATGATTTAAAAAGGAAAAACTGTTGGAAAAAAGTAGTGACAGACGCCCAGGATCGTGATGTTCGAAAAATGCGACTGTCTTCGCTGCAAAACCTTCTCTGCTGTGCATGAGGTGCTTCTGAATCAATTATATGTTGGCATATACTACTATAGTATATATGCCATTAACCTGTTACCACCGCAAGAAGAAATATCACGTGAGTGCTCATGTTTTCACATTTTTTTTGGTTCCATCACTATTATTTTTTTAGAAAGTGGTTTCAACTGCTGATGCTTTTTTTGTTTTTCATTATATAGGTGATTAGCATCTGTGGGAAAAGAACAATGTGAAAGTTGAACGCAGGAAAATGCATGAATGAAAAGGGAAGAATATCAACAGGAATCCCACGATTGATGTGAAAATGGTTCATTTGTAATTAATTATCCTGAACATATTTATTTATCTTTATATAGTTTGAATTTGTTGTTGAAGTTATGAAATTTAAAATGCACACATTAAATTAATTGGTGTATGTACAGTGTATTTAATTAAATTATTGTACAGCAATTAATTGCTTTTAACCTATGCATTAATTAGAAACTTTGCTTACATTAAGTTTATTATCGTTTCCCGATAAAACTATTTTATCATAATGTATAAATTTATATTTTAATGAGATCTGTATAAAACATTTTTATCTTCATTATGCTAATATGAAACATTTACTCAATTTGCTTCAAAAAGTTTGTAAAAAATGACAAATTTCTAACATATTTTTTACAAATATCCCTTAATACATTTGTTCTATATTACAAAAATTAATACTATACATGGTAACATTCTCGATTATCTCTGCATAATGGTATTACAGTATTGTCCTAGTGGCTGTCTTTGTAATTTTTACAGTTACGCACTCCGCGAAGTGTGCGTAAAGTTGTATATGCCGGATTATAATAATAACCAAGAATGATTGTGTTTTTTGGGGGTGCTTTTTGCACTCAGATGCACACAGATGCACACGAAGAAGTGGAAAAGAATGCTATTTGAAGTTGCACCTCGATGTGTATGAAGGTGTAGCGAAGGACAATGGCTTCTCGGTGGACGTCGTCAACTGGCCGTGAAGTAAAGCGAGCGAAGAAAATGTCCATATCGAGTTGACAACCTGTAGACTTGTTTGGTTTTTTGTTATAAATCCGTTTGACCTCAGTCGAGGTCACGTGTACGTTATTTTGTATATAGCATCTACTTTTAATTTGGAGCAAAATAATGCATTGTTCTGGTTTGATAACCGTGAGAGCAAAAGCCATGTAGTAGTAGTAGTTGTTGTTGTTGTTTTTGTTTTCTAGCATTCTTGTTGATGTTCTCTTCCTGTCTTTTTTCTTAAAGATTGGTGCTGCGCAGACTCCGCTGATTATTCCTCCACGCGCTCTTCGTCCAAGAATCTCCAGATTGGAATGCTTGGAAGCAAAGGTATAATATGCTGATTTGTTTGTATTTAGTAATAGGATGTGATAATATTTAGGGAATGTAAGAACAATATTTTGTAAGAACCGAATTTTGAGAGAACTTTTTGCGCACGTGGGAAGATTTGCGTGTCATTGCTACTGCTGTTTTAGGAAAGAGAAAGTAATTTGTTTGATGGTATGGAAGGGAAAATAGTGCTCATTGCATAGTAAGTTACCTTAGTCATGGGTCTGTTTTTGCAAAACATCGCAGATTCATGAATATTGAGCAGTTTTTGCTTTCCGTACGTGGAAAACGTAGGCGGAGAGTGAGAGGTTTGAGGTTTCTTCCAGTGAAGGGAAGAAGGAAGTTTCAGGGTTGATGATCAGCAATAATACTACGTACCTACTTGGAAATATACATTAGCAATTCAAATTAGGGACAATTTATATTTAATAATTCAATAAAATGTGGATGACATTTGAATTTTTAAAATATGGAAAATCTGCGTTTTCGAATACAGTTTGTTTTTAGAATAGAAATAAAGCTAAGATTTCATGATTTGAAAGTTGCAATCTTGATATGATATTTATTTCAGTTTGATTTTTATAAGATTTATGGTTTCGTGTAGTACTAATCTATAAAAAAGAACTTGCGGCCATTGAAACTGCCAGTGAAGGAAAGCATGAATTACTATTATCATATAATGTAAGGCCATAATTTATTTATTTACTTCCTTTATATAGCAATTGCAATTTCCTTACATTCAACCAGGAAATAGCTTTGGCAAATCACTTGTAGCTTTTATAAATGGTTATATAACACAAAAAATGGTACGTACTTTTTTAAAAATCCTTTTGCAATATAATAATGCAACAATTCCGTCGTATCATTATTTCCTGTGTACAGCATGCAACATACTTGTAAAATGTTTATAGGGCTAATAACATCACTAATTAGATGTAAAGTTACCCATCATCCAAAACACAAGTTGACATTTTAATACATAGCGTTTAAAATGTTTAAAGATTTATGTACTAGGACATAAACAATACTACCTTGACATGACTTGGAAACATTAAACTATGTATTTTTTTTGTTTAGCAAAAATGGTGTCAGAAATACATTGCCATTGTATCGAGGTGGAAAATATAATGATGATAATATCTTTGTTCTGTTAAAGACATCTGCCAAAGTACTGTAACGGTTTTTAATGAATCCGGAAATGAGAACTGGGCTGTTTTTAATTATCATTCGTTATGAAATCGTGGTGTTGCATTTGGCAAAAAGTAAATTATGAAGAAAAAAAATGAACTCGCAGAAGACAATAGAATAGGTACCTACACTAATGCACAATATATTTTTGCATTCAAAGGTGTGTCAAGGTTGAAAAACAGACTTGTATAGCAAACACAAATGCAGAATTACTTTTTGAGACTGGATTTGTTTCATGTGTTACTTGTAAAGAATTTAATACATTTAGTACTGCATGCACAATTATTTAGCGGTGGTTTTTTTATTGCCTAACTGTAATTATTATAAACCGAAGAAAGGAAGTGAATTTGAGTCGAATCACTTTTCTGCTCAGCTGATCAAGAAAAATAAGGGAATGGATCATGGATGAGTGAGCGTGAAACTAGCAAAGGGTCGCAAAGCTTTTCTAAAACATTTTGTGTGCACAGCCATACACCATTATATTAATTTTTTATTCACAAACCTCATATTACTTGGTTCCTTTTATTATAGTAATAAAAAAATGTAATATCAAAGATTTCATCCTGGAAACAGTTGCAGCAACGTCCTTGTGAATTTTTCTCAACTTGTTTGCATTGTTTGCTTCGTATTTTGAGATTTGCATTGTCACGCAACAATAATGTCTTTGCTAGGTTTATGACTTTGGGTGGGAGTTTATCTATGTGTAAGTGTTGAGGAAAGTTCACTGGGAAAAGGATTTGGCATGGTGAATTTTTGTAAACATTATATTTAACTATTATATTAATTGAAATGCTTTTGTTTATCTACTGTTAAACTGTTTACTGTGAATATACACTGGCCTGAAATACGTGGATTACATAATCAAGGGTGTTTTAACTTCAATTAATTTATAAGGTATACATGTGGACACTGTACATTGCAATTTAAAGGTGAACTGACAAGGTTTTGCAACATGACCTGAAAAAAACTAGCATTTGATTGCCTCTAATTTAGGAACATTGTCTTAAAATTTGAGGTCATTTGAAGCATTATTGCCAGAGATATAAATTATTTAGTTTCATATCAGAGGACCTGTGACACCAGCGCGGTGACACCGTACTTCCATGACGCCAGAGCGTCACGCTCTTTACCTACTCGTAACTTTTTTTAACAATTTAAAAAAAAGTTTCGTTTGCGCTAATCGTTTTATTGACATCAATTACTATAGAATTACACACTTTCCAAGGCATGTTACAAAACCTTTTCAGTTCATCTTTAAGTTTCCCTGATGTTTTTGAATGTGATTTTACATGTGTTCAGTGTTTTGAATGCTGTTTTCTCGATTTCTTGGAGCACTAGGGTATGTGTGGTGCATATTAATTGTAATTTGTTGTTTTGACTTAATTTTTCAGATGGCAAACATTGAAGTTTCCTTGAGCAACGGTTCCGACATGGCCACCAATTTGCAAAGACACAAAGGCGTTTGTGCTGGATTGCAGGAAAATCCAGTTTCATCGAAACGAGTCGATTCCAATGCAAACATCAACCTGTGCGTGCCTCCTCAAGGACCATCAACTTCTGATGGTTCAATTAACGTCAAGGTTTGTTTGCCTTGCTTGCTCTCCTTGTTACGTGTCATTTTTCAAGTTTGGTCACTTTTTTTTGTTTTGTTGGTTCTTTGTTTCAAATGTGTGTACGTGTTGTGTTTCAGTTTTTACATCACATTGCAAGTTTGCAAACGAAATTGGATGAGAAAAACTCCATTATAGCTTCACTGCAGGAGCAACTGAATCGAAATAATGCCAAAGTAAGAGCATTGTATACTAGCTGGCTTAATTCGTAGGTGACATTTTAAAAACTGTTTCTGTGTTCCAATCTGTTAATTTGATTGTATTTTTGTCTTTATTAGGGTAATGGAGCCCCAAATTCACCTTCGCAAATGCTTATTAACCGAAATAGACGGCCACAACGAAGAGTCGCTTCTCCCGGTACGCACATTACTTATATAAATTCCCATTTACTATCCGAGTTGCAAATTCTGAATATTTTTAACCATCCTTTTTTGCAATTCAAGAAAGTGGAAGTTCTTGCGGCGAAACGCAAAGCCGCGATGGTAAGATGCACCGGTTGCAAAGCCAGATAGATGAAAAACTGGCAATAATAGAGAATCTCAAGATGCAGTTAGAAAGAATGGAAGTCCACGAGTAAGTGTGATCGTGCTCATTCCGCTCTCCGTAATTACGTATATGGGTTTTTGTAGTATACGTAATTTGATGAAATTGAAAAAAAAAAATGTGCAGCTTGGATAGCCGCATCTGCCAAGCGGAACTGGAATGCATGTTGGAAAAGGAAGAACTGAACGCTTTAACCCTTCAGCAAGAACTGATGGTCTTAAAGGCTTCGTTGGAACAACCGAACCGCACGTGTTGCGTCAACGTAAGTTTTACACATATCGTTGGTCAGTTTGAATTTTTCCAATTTAAGACAGTAACGTTTGGTTTTTTTATGGTAGAAACAACATAATCCTGGAGAAATCAGCTTGTACTCTGTGATACTGGGCAGCCAGTGCTCCACTCTGATGGCCCTTGACGTCGCGTATGACCCCCAGAGTCCGTGTTTCTATGCGACGGTCCATCAGAGCGGACGGGGGTTGTTCATCTTGTGGGCCCAAGATTCGACGAGGATGAAGAAAGGTGACAGGTTGCTGGAGATCAACGGCCAGGTGGTTTGGAACTTCCGCAAGGATGACTTCCTCGAGTTCCTCCACCAGGAGGCTACGAGCCCTCTTCAGATAGCGCTGCTGAGGAACAGCCCGCCGTTGCCACTGCGAAGGGACAATTCCAAGGAGGTCGTCAACAACCTGAAGGATGAGGTTTCCATGTTGGTTAACAAGTTGGATTCGAAAATCAAAGAAAACAAAGAGCTTCGGATACGACTCGAAAGGTACGTTACGTGCGGGTTGAAAGATAAGACGCGTGACTTTTGTAGTAACGGTACCTGAACGATAACCTATACATTTTAACCCAACAGAAGCCAAAAGGATTGCGACCGACTCAAGCAGGACAACATGAGATTGGAACACCGCAACCTGTACCTGGAACACGCGCGTACATCTCCCGAAATGCAACACGCTACGAAACCGCCGCGCGCAACCGGTCAGAAAAACGCCTCCAACTTGTCGCTAAACGCGTCCCAATCTCGTAAAGCGGACCACCATGACAACCCCCTGGTGAAGGCGAAGAGCGTCGGTCATCTAGACCAAGTGTGTCAGAAGTCGCTGAACGGCAGCAGGTGGCACGTACTCAACGTGGAAATCCCTTTCAGTACGGTGTTGAACAGCGGAGGACCGAGGCGCAACCATCAGGACAGCGACAGTGGACATTGCAGTGGTGACAGTGTGGATGACACGGTGTCTCAGGTGACTAATAACTCGGGTTGCGCAGGTAATTTCGGGAAGGGTAACGCGACGGGTGGCGCGCAAGTTCCTCCGGTTCCGAAACAACGGAGACATATCCCGGCATCGGTGAACGCGGCAAAGACGATAATGTCGCCTGATGCGAGAATACAGAGAAAGGAAAACCAGCAGCAGTCGATAATTCATCTGAAAGTTAAGGGAAACACGATAGCGTTGGATGATGGTGGGTCCGATCACGAGGAATGGTGTTGAACGCATTGAGCATTCTTTGAACATATGCATATATCCTTTCTATACATACAATGTATTCTCTTATCCGATGGTTGTTTTATATCACCATTGTTGAAGCACGTACTCAATGTTAATTCGGTACGTGTTTTTGTACAGTCTGATCACATCACAAGGGAACAGTTCATTATATAACAGGGTCAAGATGTATATACTACCTTGATGCTACTTATACATGCATAACTGTAAAGGCAGGGATGTTGTTAATACAGGGTGTGTACTGTCATGAAATTCCTGAAAATCCTAAAAAGTCACGAATTTGTGTGAAATTTACATGTTTTAGAACAGTGAAAATGTCTTTATAGAGTTACATACAGCTGTTGATGATAAAGGCAGTTAGAAAAATTTACAATTCACATTAACAGAATAGCAAAAAATATGATTTTAATACTAATTTTGTGTTAAATACACAATGTTTTAAACAATAATTATGAACTACAGTTTTTAAAATGATGTTAAAATTTGTTGGGTGAATTGTTGTATCTTTTAGATACGAATCGGTCGGTTATAAGGTAATGATTTTTTGTTGTATAAATGGTCATGAAAATCCTTAAAATGTCATGAAAATTTGTCAGACGTTTTCTTTTCAGTAGACACCCTGTAATATAAATTTCATTAAAATTGTACATTTGTTGGGCGACAATGTGCGAAAAAAGAAAAACATTTAGATGAAATCAGTTTTTGTAACAATATTTTGTATAATGCTTACTGTAAAAGTCTATTTATTAGCTGTGGCTTTATTTTCGCTATATACGCGAAATAGGCTTTTACAGTAAGTATTTCTACTTAACTGCTAGATTTTAAGTAATATTTTGTGATAAAACTCGTCCGAATGAAATATTCTTGTACTATAAATCTATATTTGCTTCTACGTAACTTGCACAGCATATACTTATGTAAAGTTCTCGTAAAACACAACCCTGTTATATCGCAAAACTGTACATTGCTTCCCGTTTTAAATGGGTTGTATTTTACTCATCTTGATTGAAATGTACAATGCCGACAATCGATACGTTACAAATATTGTGTCGATATTCACGATGTATACTCTATTGTGGAACAAAAATGCATCACATATGGAATAATAATGTGTATTGAGAAGTGCATGATAGGAAAATTGATAATTTAATAATTGACAATGCTGACTTCCTGCTGACGTTGGCTCTCGGACAACACGTTCAACAGTTTGGCTAAAAAGTGATGGAACGCGGCATGCACCGACTCGGCATCGTCTTCCAAATCTGTGTGCACAACTATCAGTTTGCTGAGTAAACTTGCTGAAATATTACAAAAAAAGATGTCGGTTATTTTGGAATTATAGTTGATGAATTTTTGAAATGAACATTTCCTTACAAAGATGACACGCCGACTTCGACGATGCTCCCGGTTTGCGATGCGCGAACACGATGCCGTGATTTTCCTTCGCGCCAAACGCCTGAGTGAAGTACGTGTAACTGGCAAAATATTTTTAAACACTAGTTTTTAATAACATCGGTGATGTTAAAGGTGAACTGACAGGGTCGACGATAATCCGCGAGTAAGTAGTGTTTGTGTCCCTAATAACGATGGGACAAT
>JAQIWR010001772.1:0-12740 GCA_034695945.1 Glomeris hexasticha
TATCTATGTATTTCAATTCTGTAAACGCCAAATGTGTTTGTTTTCATGGCTTTTTATAAGGACATTAGTTTTCAGGGTCCTTGCAAAACCGTGTCTGTTCTCCTTTAAAAGAAAGGGTGGCAGGATGTGGAGCAAGACAAAACTCAAAATAAAATTGAATCGGAAACTGCAACTGTTATCAATGTCCAGGTATGAGCTTCAGAACATTCAACAAGCATAACATATTCTTCTTATGAAGCACTGCTGAATGAAAAAATAATGCTGGAAGAAAACCTGAATGTCTTCAATTTGTTAATAAATGGTTTGCAAAATTAAATTACAGAAATCGCGTTACAAAAAGATGAATACAATGCAATGGGTAAGTTGTCTTCAGTTTCAGTGGCATAGAGCAAATAAATTATTTTTGACAATCCAATACAGAAATTCCAAGCCAGAAAGAGCTAGTAGCTTCACCAAGACCGCAGCTGAATGATTTAAGCAAACCAGCAGTATCAGGTGATACTTTTTATTTAAATTCAATATGGAAAAACAATTTAATAATTTTTCATTAATGTGTATTGTGTGTCCCATAATATACCGACAAACTTCTGGTGTGTATAAATGGCACCCAAAGTTTTTCGTTATATTTTTGGGACTAGCAGCCCGATCCCATAACCCGATTCAACAACATTGCACTCACTGTTAACTAGCCACTGAACAACTCGCTTGCTTACCTGCTATAAGGTAAGCAAGCGGGTTGTTGCTAAAACTATGAAAAGTTAGAATTTTCACACATTTGTGAGCATAAATGATAATTTTTGAAACAGTTTTTAATATAGTGTTTCACAAATTGTCACATTATTGCTGTCAACAGTGTGGACACCTGAATAGATTTATGTTCATTAATTTAGCAAAATAGTAAATTGCGGGGAAATTTGCAATTCCCAGAAACACTAAGTCCACAAACGTCACTGCGACATCACCACGTGTTTCTCAGAATTTTCAGACACACAGGTGCAAGCAATTGGCACTGCACTTCGCACCCCCGTTCTTTTGAGTTGGCTCGCCTAATTAGGGAGTGATTATGACGTTTGGAGTGCCTTCTTTCGTGTAACGAGCAGTAGCGGAATGTAAAAATCACATATAATACTTTTTAAATTTATGTACCATTATATATTATAAAATGTATTAATATGCGGTGAAAGAATTGTCATAATTTATGTAGTATAACCTATCCACTCTATCTAAAACTCTTGCCTCAGGCTTGTCCAGCAATTAAACTCTAATTGTCCCATTATCACCCAATTATATCGCAATTATCATCCCATTTTGTGAAAGTATACTAACCAGCATGTGGCTGTAGTTTCAGCATGGGGGAAAATTAAATTGCTATAACGGATAATTGGGGGTTAATTGCTGGGCATTATAATCCCTGCCTGAGGCAAGAGCTTTACCTGGAGTTAATAAGTTATACAGCGTGAGTCAAAAATCGCCTGGCAAAATGGAAAGGGAGGTAAGAGGCACTAAAATTAACATTTTATGTCAAATGAATGCATGTCCTCAAGTGTCACCCTCGGGTCCTAGAGGGCAGTGAAGTACCATACATGAGGTCTTTCATGTAACCCCACAAAAAGAAATCAAGACTCGTCAAAATAGGTGATCGTGGTTGCCAAGGAATGGGTCTACCACGACCTATCCAGCAAACCCCAAACATGGCATTCTGATGGTCACACACAGTAATGGAGTAGTGTGCTGGCTCCCCATCGTGCTGAAGCCACATGTTCTGCAGAACAGACAGGTGGACATCTTCCAGCAGTTGTGGTAACGTTTGCTGCAGAAAGGTCTCATAAGTATGCCCATCGAGTCGTGGTGGCAGGAGGTATGGCCCGGTCAAGAAGTTGTAAACAATACCAACCCATACATTTACAGAGAAACGTTGTTGGTAGCCATGTGCTTGTGTAGCGTGTGGATTGTTTAGTGCCCAAACATGACCATTGTGCGTATTAAACACTCCTTCTGGTGTTCACACTGTTCTCACATTACTGCCTTCTAGGACCCAAGGGTGACACCTGAGGACATGCATTGATATGACATAAAACGTTTGTTTTAGTGTCCCCTACCTCCCCTAAAAGTTTGTCCAGAGTTTTGACTCGCGCTGTATACGTACAAAGAAAGAACTTGATAATCCTTCCCTCCCCCAGAGCTCAGTTTACAGTGAGTTTACTATGTCCACAATTTGCAAATGTCTGGAAAACATATTTGTTCCGAAACTTTAGCTTGACTATAAATAATCGCCCTATATTTACCCAAGTAGCCAGATTCACTTTTATCAAAATAAGGCGCGTATATCTTTGAAGGGTAAAGTATCTGCCAAGAACCAGTTTCGGCATACAACTTCCAAGTATAATCAATCTGCGTTCAGCCTGAAATAATAAGTGATGGGCATCTTCCGCATTCTGCAATATTATAAGAACGTATTTATTAAGGAAATATATTTTCGTAACAGGATTTGTAATATACTGTACAGGTATGCTATAATACAGGGTGTTAATTAATAATTAAGTGTTACAACGTTTCAGGGAAAATAGGGCAATAAACTCATAGTTGGAATTTAATGTGTCCCATCGGTGCTAAAGTTTAATTAAAATTAATTTAAATTGGCAATTTTGATAAACTGTTATTGTTAAATGCACCCAAACAGAAAGACCAATAATTCTGTAAATCAAAAGAAATAAATTGTACATAGGCCTATGACCTGCAATATGTTAACCTAAAACTTAACAACATGTATATAGCTATAAAATTGAACTAACATCCATATAGTAAAAAAGCCGGTACAACATTTCTGGTGTCAATACAATAATTGCCGTAGTCTTAAAACCTGAAACCGTTGTGTACAGAACTTCAGCAAGTTCATAATCTGTCATATGATTATTTATTATATGAAGTCCGCAGTGTCTTTCATATTTCAACAAGACGTTCTCCCATTGCCTTACGATTATTTCTGTAATGCAATATATTATATACGTATAGTTTTGATAAAGTATGTTAATATATTCACTGCTGCAGTCGTTTGCAATATCACCTTCAGTTGAAAACGCGACTGCAGTTCCTCTTGGAAACAATTATACAGTAGTGGGTTTTGAAAAAAGTGGTCCATTAAGATATGTTTCTCCCAATTACTGTAGTCAAGCCACAACCTACCTGCCTGTGGACGCCTCCTACAGCAATCAATATCAGGCTTAATTTGCTTGGGTTTTAACTTGTAATGTGTTGTATTTACCAAACGACCTATGTATCCAGGAACACTATTAAATAGTGTAGAGAGCTCTAATTGTAATAAAATTCCAGTTCCAATTGTTTCAACGTCTTTGCAAGAATTGTTGTCCTAACAAAGCTGTAGCTCCATTATACAACGACTATTTCGCTATGTTCGCACCGTTTCAAAACGCACAACTGTAATGGTTACTTTCAAGAGGGGCTCTTTATAAATAGCAAAATGCACGTGCCAAAACTCGTTTCTGTAATGATGGTCACTCCATGCATGTTCCAAAGGCGCAGTTGAGCTATTATACCGCGAAAAACTTGAGTTGGAGATATATTTTTCTCTTCTAACATAATTGTTCCATTTCTTATAGAGTAGATTTGTTGCATTGACATCAGTGGCACTGGATCTAAAATTACATAAAAATTTAGAACTATAGAATAATATACTTAGTATATCCCTATTGGAAAAAACCATCACAGCAGTGGATTATGGAACAGTGGGCCATCATGGAATTGTGCCACAGCTTCTCTCGAACCAAGGAATACTAACGTAGAATGGAATGGAGACTCCAGCTAAGCGCTGCGATCGACGTCTGACACAAAATTACCCAGAATGCACCCCGTTTGGAAACAAAGGTGTGAACTTGTAAGTGAAATAGCACAGTGAATATTCAATTTAACAGGTAACACCCCAATTAAAAAGTGTTCCACGACGTGATTTAGATGTAATTGGCACAAAACAACTGTTGAAATACTTCGTGTAAGTCCATTTTCGGAATACGATAAAAATACATAGAATGATGCCATATTTGATAATGGACTTGCACGAAGTATTTCAACAATTGTTTTGCGCCAATTACATCTAAATCGTGCCGTAGAACACTTTTTACTTAGGGTGTTACCTGTCAAATGTAATATTTACTGGTCTATTTCACTTAGAAGTTCACACCTTTGGTTCCAAACGGGGTGCATTCTTGGGGCTTATGCGTCAGACGTCAATCGCAGCGCTTGGCTGGAGCCTCCATTCCATTCTACGTTCGTTTTCCTTGCTGGAACAGCAACCAATGTATTCATTCACCTTACAAGGATTGATATGTTACAGAGAAGTTGTGCCTGAATTCCATGATGTACGACTGTGCCATAATCCACAGCTGTGATGGTTATTTCCAATAGATAGGTAGATACCTTAATTCAGAGCGCCGTCTGGTAGCAGAGCCCGAAAACATCGATTGTTTAAAAGCGCGGCGCTTGATAGGGAATAGGCCGATTTCTTCATTAAATAACGTTTTTTCGAAACACTTCCGTGAATATAAAATTTTATGTTCACGGAAGTGTTTCGAAAAACCGTTATAAAACGAAGAAAACGTGTTGACGTGTTTATTAGCTAAACAATTGTTTTCCAAATCGACCGCTAGGTGGCAAAATCAATGGGCAAAATGCCAGCACAGCAGCGCCACACGGTGGGTATCTACCTATCTATAGGGATCTGTTGCGTGTGGCACACTGTTGAATGCAGGTGCTTCAAACCCTACTGGAAAAAAACATCACATGATGGTGTCTCATAACACACCACGGTGATGGTCCATGTGATGGTTCCTGGTGGTTCCTGGTGGTTTGTGATGGTAGCTTATGATGGTGTGTGATGGTGGGTGATGGTTTGCGATAATGGCGCCAGGTGGCGCCACGATTTTCTGCTATGTATTAGCATGGACCATCACCGCGATGTGTTATGAGACACCATCATGTGATGTTTTTTTCCAGTAGGGAAATGCTTTAAATCCATGAAATTTTACGATTTTGCAACTGCTAGCAAAAAGCTAACTGAAACTCTATGTAAATGCACTGCAGACACGCAAATTATAGTGTAAATCAATGAAATATACTACCCAAATTCAATGTATTCGGACCATGATAGATTTCATGAAGCGTTTTGAATCCAATAGGTTACGTTTCGCCTCCTGCTCCCGTCAGGTGGAGCTCAGAAGATTTTGTTCCAACGCAGGAAATTTAACATGGTAGAGATAGGAATTTTTCGATCGTCGTTTTATCTCTGCATCGTTGTCACAACCTTCTCTAAACACAGTTTCTTAGCGGTAAAACATTGTTTTCTTTCGTTTAAAATTAGTCTGGTAGCGATTGTAGCAGCTCGGTTGCCGAGTTATAGATTTTTATTTCGTTTGCCGCTTAAAATTATCTGAGTTTAATTTGCGTTTTCGTCCGTGTTTATTAACACAGATTTTCCTAATAATAAAATTACGGCACATCCATTTTTAACAAACAAAAGTCTGCTCTTTCTTTTGAAAATAGTTTCAATGCGATCGGATCTATGGATCCTTAGATGTGAATTTTTAATTGTATCTGAAATAAACCTGGTTGCTCACTAATTTCAAAACAAAAGCCGGAATTTTATTTATCAAAATGTATATGACGTAATATTATTACAAGGAAAATCTGTTATTAAACACGGACGAAAACTCAAATTAAACTCAGATTTTTAAGCGGCAAACGAAATAAAAATCTATAACTCGGCAACCGCGCTGCTCAAATCGCTACCAGACTAATTTTAAACGTAAGAAAACAATGTTTTACCTCTAAGAAACTGTGTTTAGAGAAGATTGTGACAACGATTGCAGAGAAATAAAACGACGATCGAAAAATTCCCTATCTCTCCCATGTTAAATTTCCGGCGAAAGAACAAAATCTTCTGAGCGCCTCCTGTCAAGAGCAGGAGGCGAAACGTAACCTATTTACTGCATCTACAAAACAATTGATAAGAAAATGGTGAAAAATTAACATGAAACACTTTAACAACTTAGCAGTGATGACAAATCTTTTGGAAATATCTTTACAAAAGAATAAGTTTTTAATCATACAAGCCACGTCACATCATTCACAAGATTTGAACTACGACGTCACACGCTTTATTTGATCTGAGGCAGCAATATATTAAAACACTGCCATTGTTTGTTGAAAATTTATAAGGGTTCAATTACTTTGACGTCATTAATGCTGTTTATGTTGTTGAAGGTGCCCTTTTCGAATGTTTGGTGATCATTAATTCCTTCCCATCTAGGCCTATTTCATGCCACCCATTTCACACTAAAAATTTCATGCAGATTGTGACGCTCGATAATGGCACTTGTCATGTTCCGCGTCCTTGCGGCTGCGGATTGGCAACAGTTTGAGTTTTGGGAACTCCCTCCAGGTGTAGCACTGACGTATAGGCAAGTCGCGTTCTCATAAGAAAACCATGACTAAGAATAAACAATACTTTTATTCAAGAAAAGGCAGGGTTTCAGGTTTATTTGGTAGAATAAACCGTGTAGTGTGTGTGGTTTTGTGAACCATAACAGTGTGGTGGAAAGTGTGTGAACACTGACAAATTCTGCTGGCGAAGCTCGAGCTTTTATACAAAAATAAGCCAGTGGGCGTGTCGACGAGAAGGCGTGGCTTAACGTAAACTAGCCATACACAACGAGACGGGCGTGTGCCGTCTAGACTTCGGAATGCGGGCCGATTAGAGATGAGCCTGAGGCGACGTGATCGAGGCGCACGTCACGGCAAATATGCGCACCTTATACAAATGGTAGCGCCATCTAGCGACAAGTGGTGGCGCTAGGAACGAGAAAAAGAAGATGGAGGACGGCGGGCGTCACACACTGGATAAATACTACAGAAGCTATCAATTGGTGATAACCCTTTACCACTGGATGCATATCCTCTAATCCTTCTTGCACCCAGTCAAGTAGGTATACTGCACAGCATAGTATACTAATTAAAAATGGACAGTATTGATATCACAAGTTTTTCAAAATCAAAAATGATTTTTTACATTTCAAACGCTGAGAAAATATTTTGAATAATTAAAATCGAACATTTCTAAAGTAAGGCACAGATGCATGTCAAGAATCACACATATATTGGTTTTCTTGTTAAAACAAAGCCGGTTTAAAAATATGGTGAAATAAAGATATTTATTCAAAACACCCTAGAGATGTTTCCAAAAAATTAGGAAAATGAATATATATCTAATACAATTAAAACATGCTTTCTTTGATGTGATGCAAAATAATTTTTGTCTAAGCAAACAAAGCAAATAATATAATAATATTCCTGTTGCTAACGGGTTCTATCACAGGCATCATGTTCTAACCTGGGGGCCCCATCCTCACTATTTCTTTTACGCCCGCCTCGCAAGCTGACGTGCTATCTTGCCGTCCGTAGACCCATATGGGTGCACACAAGCCTATTTAACCCTCCGAGTCCCACATGGGGTCTTGGCGGACCCCGACCACACTACTTTTCTTCTGTGCAGATGCCATCTTGCAGCCCGAGCGTTTAACCCCTTTAATTTGCCGCAAATTTGCATCATATGACAGGAAATTTGGAGGGTGTATTCTGAAAACGCTTATAGTCCAACCAAAGAAAGATTGAGCTAGGACCATGCCAATTACCCATTTTGAAGGGGTGCACGGTTGCAGGTTCACAGGCTAGCTATGACGCGCAAAGACGACTGCAAGTGTCGCAACTGTGCAACCCTTCAAAATTGATAATTGGCATGGTCCTTGCTCTATCGTTCTTTGGAAGGACTATTGGCGATTAAAGTAAAATTTAGGTGGCGCTGTTGATCACGCGAAAATGGCGCCGATACCGATACTGCCCCATGTATTTTCAATGGCTGTCTCCGATTTACGCAACGGATTCGTTCAAATTTTGGAATATGTAGGCATCTAGGCGATAAAAAGCGTTGCCTACAGGAAGAAGAGGCAATACAAAAATGGGAGCCAAATTTTTTTTGGTCTGCTTAGAAAATCAAATGTACAGTCAGCTGCAGCCTGCAAGCAAGGCTGCCAGGACGCGAATATTTGTCTCGCCACGCTCAGGAACGATCGCCAGCCCACGAACGATCCCGCAGCTCCGCGTGGATTTTATGGGTGCCACCAATTGTCATAGCTCCGTCTCGGGGCCCGCTCCAATATGTATGCTTGGACACACGCCCAACAGCGATATTACCAGCTAGGCAGGATCGTTTGTGGGCTGGCGATCGTTCCTGAGCTTGGCGAGAAAAATATTTGCTGCCAGGACCGGTATCGCCGCCATTTTCGAGTGCATTTAGAAGTTCGTAAGACCTCCACCAGGTGTCACCGACTTCTACTTTAGAAGAGAATAACTTCGTTGTATATTTATTTGGTACTGATCTGATAGGATGCCACAGCACCAGCGTTGCGAAAGTCAGTGAGGTCTGTGTGGGCCCCATGTGGTGGACGGTGTTCCTAACCTCCACGTGTGACATGGAGGGTTAATACACAATTTTCCAGGGCCCACAGTGAATCCCTATGAAGATATTCTAGTTAATTAGAAGATGGGTGGAACCGAAGGCCCCGGAGAAAACCCATCATAATCTGGCAGAATTACTAGAAGACTCCCTTGCACATGCATGATCGACCCAGGATCATACCCAGGACCAGAGTTGCAAGGCGAGTGCTCGAGCAAACCATGCAAAATGTATCAGAAAAGGAAAACAAAAAACAATTAGCGATGATTGCCAATGCATCTCTAAAACGCTGCTTAAATTTTATTCAGGTAGCGCAATAACGTTTAGCTCAATTCTTCACAAAAAGAGTAAAATTAGGAATATTTCCCTATATTTGCGTAGTTTTTTTTTACAAATAATTGGTTTACATTTCCGTAATAAGCTTAAAGGAGAACTGACAAGATTTTGCAACCCCCCTCAAAACTAATTTCATTATAAAAAGCCATGAAAATAAACACCTTCAGCGTTTACGGAATTGAAAAACACAGATAATTCGCCCAGAAATCAGCAATTGAAGTTTGGTTTATTTTTTATTTTGCGAGCATGCGCAGTGAGGTTTGCACATTGTATGGGAAACCTGTTGCGTCGCTGCGATGTATAGGCCTACTTTACGATTTCACAGTTGGATATGAAGATTTCCTTCGAAATGTGTGATTCCTAGCTGTCAAAATAGAGTAAGAAACCACCGCAGCAGTGTTACTTTTCACTGCATTCCTAGAGAACACGAGGTAGCCAAGCAACGGATGGCAAGTTTAGCACACCATACACGCGTTTGGTGATGCATTAATTACGTACTTCCTACCGCAACTTCCTACCGCATTGGAAACTGCCTCAATTAATTAAAAAAACTACCGCTTTAAAAATTTTGAAAAATTCATAGATTATTCAAAACATGCATGGCTACAAACTAGGAATTAAATTTTCGTTGCAATCGCTTTCATCCATTTTTCCCCTGTCAGTTCTCCTTTAAGCTTCAATTAAACGGTGTTTCTCTTCGCATCATATGCAATTTATGGCATATTTTCAGATTGCTTAATATGGATTTTCAAGCATGGGCTTTCATCCAAGCTTCCCTTGCAATCGGGCTCGACTGGGGCGCCGCGTAGCTGTTGCCCGCGCTTCGACCTGAAAACGGATTTGGTGCTTTAAGATATTTTCAAAAGTTTTTTCATCACTGCTACCTCAGATGTTAAAGTGTTTCATGTAAATTTTTCCCAATTATATTAGGCATAAATGTCGATATTTTAGATGTTGCAGTAAATTAATTGAATTCAAAATGTTTACACCTGAAATCTAACATGGTTCTCATTCATTGAATTTTGGTGGTATATGGATGCATGTTATTCTAAAGGCTTTATTTTTACAGAAAAACTGCTCACATGTAAGTGTATGTATGTTACAGTGCATATAGCTAAGCAGTATGTATGGCTAAGTAAATGCGAACAAACGCGTTTTCTGCGTCAAATAACGGTTTTTTCGAAAACATGCGTGAACATAAAAGAACCGCAGCGCGCCAAAACATACTCCTAACTAGTTTCGGTTGATTGATGTTAATTAGGTTAGTCTTGGTAACTTATAGCGCACTTGTTGCGGGAATTACGACACAATAAGTTACCAAGACTAACCTAATTAACATAAACTAAATAAAACTACAGTCGTTTGCAACTCAAGATGACGCCAATTCCTCATTGGCTGTTGCCTTCTTGCAATGCTTACATCGCAGTAACCCTCCCCAAAGAAAGTAGTTCCTTGGCTTTTGACTGGATTTACTTAAAAATAAACATTGAATAATTTTCAGTACTGTTACATCTGACTGTAGACATATATTATAAAACTTTGCCAGATCTTACAGCTCATACAAACACGCATTCATAAGATTTTGTCAACAGGCATATGTGGGGCACTTTTGAACCACATGGATGCAAGTGGGAAACGGGTAACGGCGCTTTTGCCATGGAGTTGTGCCATGGCACAAGACGCCTTCCACGTCTGTGAGAAGGCGTTCTTGGTGACGTATTTGGCGTCATCTTGAGTTGCAAACGACTGTAGCTTTCTGTTCAAGCCGACGGTTCAATCGGCCAAACCCACAGATGCTATCAATTACTGAAAATCCTTATTCCCCATCCCATCCCTGTACCCTCTCCAACTTGGTTTTATTGTAGCAATAATTAAAAAGGTATGCAAAGAAAGACTTTTTTGCCTCACCATGTTTATATACCTTGTGGTATGTTACAAGTATTACAAGCGCTGGCTTGCATATTTCGGAAACAATTACACTTTTTGGTAGGTACCTTGTATTCTTCCAATTATACCCAAAAGTTGAAAGTGGCGCCTACGCTTTACGAGCAAAGTACACGAATGCTGCTGATGGAATCCAATGTGATGACTTCAGACATAAATAGAAGAAATATGCAGCGGTTAAATAATTATAACGGTCGACAAAAATTATAAAATTGCGAAATCGGGATGAACTCCTAGATAGAAATGCAACGCATATACGTGCAATATTAATCAATCATGCTCATGTATTTGTAATTTTTGCATGCATGCAACATATTAGAAACCGTATGTTAGAAACCGTATTAGAAACCGTCCAGGAGAAAAAGTTGTGCACAACTGTGCACAATTTCAAAAAACTCGAAAAAATTTACAATTTGTGCACAAAATATTGTGCTTGTGCACAATTGTGCACAATTGTTTCAAATTGTGCACAAAAAGGGTTCAAGCTTTGTGCGACTTAGTGCACATTTCGCACACAATATTGTGCACAACTGTACACAATTTTTTCTTTTGGGGAGCATTTTGTTTTAAATACAAATTTCCATGTTTTTCCAGAAACAATTTCAAGATTCCATTTTACTTTCTAACAAATACAGGAATTCAAATCTAAATCCAGTATAAACACCCTGCAAATTTAAATTTAAATAATGTCACAAAATTGGAAACTAATTTTAATTCACATTTTGTGTAGTTATTTGGTAAGATTTCGGAAGGAATATTGTTGAAACAAGTCTGGAATTAACAAATAACGTCAGATTATACCTATTTTTCTTCAATCGAGCTTCGGGAGATGGCATATTTTCCAAGCAGTTTGGACAGTAATGAGTGTCAATCTATATATAAATTGAAATTAATAATTTTCTAGACGCTATTTTAGATAAACATTCCGGTTGAATAAATACCTCGCTTGAAACGCAATTCCCGCATCGCAATTTCTCACAATGACGGCAGAAATACAAGTAACGAATCGGCTTTTTGTGCCCGCAAGAACATTTGTACATCACGCAATCCGCCATTTTTGACAAGATTCACGATCAACGAGAACGATGTCGAAAGCCAGCGCCGCCTAGCGACATAATGCCCAAGGAGTTATTAGCTTATAACTCCTTGGTCAGACAAAACAAATCATCCGAACATGGAAACGAAAAACGATCGGATGTTACTTTCATTTATGAAGTTGTAGACCATCCCTTTATTGTCGCACTCCATTTTAATTTGTAATTTTAGGAGCAATGCTTTAAATAGAATTTTTGAAAGTTACGATATCCCAGTACCTATATATAGATAATTATTGCACAGCCCCTCAATTAAAGGAGAAATGACAGGGTATTTTTGGTGAATTTTTATTTTGGCAAAAACTTTATCCCAAGTACAGAGTCATGTCTAGGTCAAACTGTTAAAGTTTGGCAAAATTAGAATCAGTAGTTTGTTTGCAAACAGAACGCTAATACGTTAACGGAGGTTTCCATGGAAACGGCTTCCGTTGCCATGGATACGGGTTTTACTAATTTTCACAGAAATTTAGAAACTACACTTCATTTATGCACTGTTTTACTTTGTGTAGGCCATCTTTCAGGGAACCTTTCAAAACCATGTCAATTCTCCTTTAAATTTATAATTCCCAGAGTAGGACCAATATGTAGGTACTCTTATGAGATGCATATACAGCGTGGATAAAAAGTCCTGTGCGATCATTTTTAGAATGCTAACAAGACCAGATATTCGAATTCTGTTAATGGGAGCATATAGGAAGTGGCCATGGCGCTTTCGAATGTCACCCGAATTTTTGACCTTTGACCTTTCCTTAAAGGTCAGCTCGTCTATAACTTTTAAACCGCTCTAGTTAGAGACAAATTTCCAATTACAAAGTGAAAGAGCACATTTAATTCATTACGAAAAT
>JAQIWR010001773.1:0-12739 GCA_034695945.1 Glomeris hexasticha
GTCATGAAGAAAACAAGTGGTGCAACAAAATGTCTGTGAAAATCAGTAAAAAAAAGTTATTAGATGTCAAAGTTTGACCGTAGGCTTATCGTGACTCTTATAATTGATGCTCCCCTGGCTTTCTGAATACCGGAGCATCAATTATAAAGGTCTCGATAAAAATAAGGCCAAACTTTGACATCTAATAACTTTTTTATACTAATTTTCACAGACATTTTGTTGCACCACTTGCTTCCTTTGTGACTTTTCTTCAGGTAGTTAAAGTTTCAGGATACCTTCCAAAACCGTGTCAGTTCACCTTTAAACATGCTTTCTGCATGGAACGAACTATACTGCAATATTGTACAAAGAAGAAATTATTTTAATTACTTGGCAATGATGTGGAATGCTTGCATAGTATCCATCATGTCTATCGATACACGTGAAGTTGATATCATCTGGAACCAGGGGGTAAAACGGATAATAGGATAAGTTGTATCCGTTCAATTCTCTTGGAAGATTTGGGTCGTAGATGTAATCTTTTCGTGGATCTCCTGTCAGTCTGGGATCTTTCTTTTTACCCGTACTGGCTGTTGCATTATTAGATGAATCCCCAACCTGCAATATAGAGAATCGATTTCGTTACACGTTTCTTGATCTAAAATATACTGCAAACAAAAGGTTTCTGTAGTACAACTTCATTAAATTGATGGTATATACCGTTGTATTTGCTGCTGGGGCTGCTGGTGTTGCAACTTGAGCATGAATTGTGGCAATAGTTGCTGTAAACAAAAAACAAAAATATATTTCAAAATCCATTATACATCTTCGTTTTAACGACGTGTCATTTCTTTAAAAGTTAAAAAGTTGAAGTTTTTAAAATTGAACACCCTCATATGTGTTCGTTCTTCAACATATTTTGATTGATGACTTCACCTTTGCCATTCTGCTACATCAAGGCTTATTTAGGAAAAATATTAAAGTGTGTCAAATCATTTATTACATCGTTTTTATAATTTTTAAACCTGCAAGTACCAAGTTAGTATATATAGAAAATAAATGAAATAACTTTGGAGCAAGCGGTTGTTTTTACCATTTTTATTCAGTGATTTTTTATTTGTATTTTAATACTGTCTCGAAATTTCATTTCAGAAATAAATGCAGTTGAGTATGGAATGCATTTCTATATAAAAGTAAAAGGAGAAATAGGGAGATATTGCTCGAAGCTACTTCACACAGAGAGGATAGCCCAATTTTTGTGTATTTTAAACTGACCTGAAAGCCGGAATTGAGCCAGAAGCAAATTTAGTCCGATTTTTCAGAGCGATAAATTTTTAATGGCGCAGGGCCACACCTACCAAATGCCTTCAAAGTGATATTTCCTATAATTAACAGCGTTAGGTTCTAAACTTTGATGTCACAATGTTTATATTGTGCATCAATTTCTCCTTGAAACGAAGGTATTTATGGAATTTAGCTCTTCATTGAGTATGTTATTTGAGGAAGGGCACAAAGAAAGCGACATACTGTACGATATTCAAGGTGCTTTCAAAGAATTTGTCCCGATATAAGTTCGGTTGTAGGAACTGGATTAATCGTGTACAAAAATGTAGAGTTTGAAGGACGGATCGTGATTTTAATTTGCAAGTGCAGCCTTGAATTTCCCGTACAATGTCCTACGTCATACAGACAGCAAATTCCAGAGCAGATTGCCATCTGAACGAGAAATTACTGCTCAGAATATACTGCTCATGCTGAGATTTAATTCACGGATTATATGTTTTAAGAGCAAGGGAAATGAGATTTTAATTTGCAAAAGCAGCCTTGAATTTCCTGTAAAATACAAGCCTAACTTCATGCAGCACATCCCAGAGAAAATTGCCATCTGATGCGAGAAATAATGCTCTTAATGTGGTGTTGCTGCTAAGATTTAATTCAAGGAAGTTGTTCCAATACAGCCAAAGTTATATGAGTTTTTAAACTGCTGCTATAAATGCAAATATGCAAAGTTGCATATTTGATTATACTCTGAATGCCAAACATTTAAAGCTACTTTCTTTGCAATAAAAAGTTTTTATGCATGTAATTCAGTGTTTTTCAAGTAAGATTCCTGCGATGCTGCTGGGCCAAGGTAGATTGGAAATGTCAGTGCTTATATACATATAGCAAAATAATTTATTAACCAAAAATTATAGTGGAGTCATTGAATTTCGGAATAAAAACTTTTACATAATTTGGAAATCCAACGAATTTTAAAATACTGACAAAACTTGTTACAGTAATTGAAATATAACTATGGTTGTCTATATACTAATTATTTTTCCAGGAGATTTATGGATTTATTATATGGTTATGGGGGTTTATGGTTTAGTTTGATTTGAATAGTAAATGTATATTTAGTTGAAATATTTACGCTAATTCGGCAAACTCATGTACGAAACTGGAATAATATCGGTTAATATATACACACTTGCTACTAAGAGAACATGAATTGCAATTTTTGTGGGTCAAATAAAGCGGAAACACTTTTAAGACCTTTTTTATTTATTACACTACATACAGGGTGCTAGGAAAACATGTTTACCAATAGAGCAAGTATGTAGGGGATTTTTTCATGAAACCGTGTTCTAGCTGTGTTTAGAAATGGCTCAGTTCATGTGGAAAATAAAGGGTCGGTTTGTTGGCCGAAATGGTGACAATGGCTTGTGCGTGCCAACCAAACTTATATGCTGTTGGTCACAAAACAATGAATTCACTGACTCCAGTTCACATGGTTCAATGCAATTTGCAGATTAATTCGCACGTACTGTCTTAATTTCCTGAAATGTGAATCCGTTCATAATTAAGTTATATATCCCATTAAATTATAAATAACTCTTTTGTCCATGTAAAACTAAAATTGGACCAAAAGTCTGACTATACGCATTTGTCCCACTTAACATTTTTAAAACCGGCATCCCAATTTTCACAACCAGCAGTGCAACTCGAAAATCTCCTTGTTTTTATATATACCCCAATAAGGAATTGACATTTCAAATCACGTGCAAACACCAAACGATTTCTTAATTAAAAATTATAATAGCAAGCCTATATATTTCCTGTTTTTAAACATTTGCTCTAAAATCAACACTATTCTTTGTTGTATAAGTTAAAATCAAATTTACAGATTTAAAATATACGTTCAGAGCGAAGTTGCTTAACTGTAACAAACTTTTAAGTAGTTTCCACTTACTCAAGAGGATGATAGCGATGACTCCGAACTGAATTCGGAACATGGACGCCATTTTCGAACACTTTCAGTCGGAACAGTGCTCAACGGTGATCTGGCAAAGTACAAGTGAAACACTTCAAAAGTCCGCAGTGACGTCACACTCAACTTTGGCAAACCCTATTGGTCGATAATCTTTAACGGGAGTTGCAACTCTGATTTAACTCTGTTCTATTGAGCTTAGGGAGAAAGCTGCTTAGCAATTCTTTTTAAATCCCAACAACTAAATAAAATTACCCAGTCTTCTCTGAACTCCTTGGCTGTGTCTGAGCAAATCTGAGCAAACAAACTCCACTTTTCATTGACTTGAGTGCATGTCTGGTACTTTGGTAAGAGTGAGGAGCAGAAATCCAAGTTTTGGGTCTATAATCCTTTTCAGGTATTCTTATGAAGAAACCAGTCTATAGCTGCGAGGTCGTATTCTCCTTTAAGCTGGACACACCTTTCCAGATCACGTTGACCTTGTTTATTATTATTCTTCAACACTTTTCTTGGATTTTCCAACCTCCTCCTCCTCCTCCTCCTCCAAATATATGAAAGCGGATTTCGGAGCGTTTGTGCTTCAATTGTTCCAACTGTGATTTAGGACGATATTCATCAGTCAGTGTTCCAAGTTGGAGTGTTTGGGAGTTGGTGTTGGGGTGTTGCTGTTGCTAAAATTGAAAACTTATAAGGCGAAAGAGCTCTCTATACCCTATGGTGGTGGTTGTATTGACCGGCTGCTCTAATTTCAGTGACCCGTGTCGTCATTTCAGCATCACGAGCAGTAAGTTTCTTGTAAAGCGATAGGAACCACATAGCACTGTACACCACCTATTTATATGAGATGAAAAAGTGCACAGACTTGATTCTGGAAGTGGGTTACGGAGGTGATTCGCATCCCAACGTGGGAAAACCCATCGAAAAATTGCAAGAAAATATGTCGGCACATATGTTTTGTAATGGTCTGAGTACTTTTGTCATTTTCTTACGAAAAACACTTTCTTCTTGTATTTTTTTCCCTGTCTAAACTGTAGGTATACTAGGTACTCTACAAAAAAAAAAACAAATACCTACTGTGAAGAGACATGCATGACGTCTTAAACATATTGCAAGGTTTTGGACAAAGAAACAGTCTCATTATATGAGATCGACACATCATGCCACATAAATTATCCATTGATGATTGTCTTGATTATCTTTATTGTGATTGCATTGATAAGTGTCTTATTAATCAGACAATACTATTGTATACTAGGTATATAATAACATTCTTCTAAAAACAAGGCAAATTATGTTGCACAAGATTTGAAAGATAAGTTGCCTGCACATGTAATTATATTAAATTTAGTGGAAAATAAGGTACATAAATTCGACTGCAACAAATGACCTATTTCAGTAAGCCTCTAATTGGCTGAAATAAAACGTTTCAAAATGGCGTCCTTAGTGAGAAATCTTGTTTTCTACAAACCGGGTTTCAGCTTTTGTCCGCCATATTGGAAAAGGCGGTGCATCATAATGAGTAATATTTAGATACTTTTGATGCAGCGAAGACATCAACTTACATTTTTATTTTCTTGAATTGTAAAAATATGTATATTTCCATACCTCAGCACTTAATTTTGGTACCAATAAGGAATATGTTTTTAAACACTAAAATGCCCAAGCTTTATTAAGGTCTTCTGCTTTCTTTCGTTTGAAAACCGCTTGAAATATTTTTGGAATCCTGTTTGCAATGCATAAACCATATGAAAATAATTATAAACCGGTATTTCAAATGTAAAAACTTTGAAGGGCGTTTATATATTTATTAGTTTACTAGATACAGCCAATCTTCTTAAGCAGCTTGATTTGTGCACTCAAGGTTGAATAGCAGTTTCAAGAAAGTTTGTTTTCTTTTTATTTTTAATCTGTAGTACCTACTACGTAGTATGTGAAATGATGCATTTATTCTAGGAATAACTTGGCAGTAATTTATGGCAAAGAACATTCTAACTGTTGGAGCTATTTAGATTGTCAACAACGATAATAAGGATTAAAAATTATACTACTCCTTGAGCTATATGATTTTACTACAATAGGATGGAAATATTAATTATGATTCAAGCATGACCGATATATTTAGACAGACAAACCGAAAAATGCTTCAGATATTGGCTGCTAATGTTCAGTTATTATTTATTACACAAAACGTAGAGCCACATTTTTCAGTTTGAGCATCAAAAAATTATAACTGCAAATGAAATGGGATTATAATGTCACAACAGGTTATTTGTTTAATTTATAAAATGAAACATTTGTTACTCGTGTTGTTTCTGTTCTTCTCGAAAATTGCTCTCATAAATTCATGTACATACCGGTATTCACATATTGCTTTTAAATTATTAATATTACCATTATTGCGGCAAATCACACGGAAGTTAGGGTGTGCCTAAACTTGTATAAAACATTAATATAAAAACCCTGAAGTGAACAATTTTATAGTAAAATGTGCTACTTTTTTCTTCGAACATGCACTATATAAGGAAGCAATTACATGATATGTCTTATTATATTCATGTAAATAGAGGATTAAACCACCTCTTTACAAATTTCCTATAATATACCACGCATGGTAAATTTCTGAATTTTTTTCATAAAAGTTACACAGTAAATTCATGACAATTTACAAATTCCATTTCCCACTGAATATTTAAAAAAACATATGCCAAAGTCACAAGGAAATTTTCAAACCATAACTTCCTATAGTATGTACATGTAGCCAGCCATTTACTAGAAAATGGTGTCACTCTTACTGAGAAAAATAACCTCATTGAAATGTGAATAAATTTAAGTATACTATGAATCTCATTGTTATTCTGGTTTTAAAGACGCCCACAGTTAACATTTCACTCAACAAAACAAATCTGTGAACATGAGTGCAGTTTACTTGCATTACATAATACTGAATCTTCTTTTACAATTTCACTTCCTTATCTGGAAAAGTTGTGCTGCTGCTGCAGTATTAAAATTTATTCAAAATATTAATATTATATGATGGAAACAAATCAATTTACGTCCATTTAATGTCAATTAATTATCATTTCTTAATCATGGTGATTGTAGTACATAATATAGTTCATGTGATGCTGTCAATGAATTTTTGTCAAAATTATCTTTATATGGATGTGATTTAAATTGTATGCAAATTCGTCGATAAAATTGAAAAATGAAAAGACACTTCACATTTTCATGTTGATAAATCATCTCAGTGCTCAGACATTTCAGGTTATTAGCAAAATATGAAACCCAGTTTTCCTTCAACGTGCAAGTGTTGTGGGTAATTCGCAAATTTGTAACTGAGTATGTCAAGTTTCAATCATCACGAGGCTAAAGCATGTTTCGAGGAAATGCAAAACTTGTCTGATGCAGAAAATTGAGGACGAAGTTCAAAGATGCCCACATTACAATACATTACCTATTCTGCATTTTTAAACTTTTAAAAGTATCTTGCAAACGTGTTACATGCAACTGAACTGTATGTCGAAAAACCTTACAGCTAAAATATAATAAAATCTCGTTTTTTATTGAAGAAGACCTACTATACTGTAATTAAATGTTGGCTCTACTATATGTAACAAATTTACCCATTGTGTAATAATATGTGATGGTTTTCGTTTAGTTGATCAAAATATTTAAGCTCTTGTGCAACAATCTATACGTATAGAGTAGAGGGAGGTAGGCAAGTTATTATCTGGGCAAATGTACGATTCTATACTGAAACCGCGTTCAAAGTTGCACTTGGTGTGGGGAGGTGAAGGGGAGGAAGGCGAGTCCACTGACCAATCAAGGAGTAGGTACGATGCGATTGGGCATTCTTGGTCACTGTTAGCCACGCCCAAACGTGTCATAACTTCTCTTATTGGCCAAATGTCTCATCTTCCCCCTTTTCACCTCCACACCATAGTGCAACTTTGAACGCGGTTTCAGTATAGTAACAAAATGGACGGCACAGGAACAACATAAAAACATTCTTAATGACCAATCATTGCTCTAAGTGGTATATTACGTTTGTCACCTTAAGTTTGTGACAATGTGCGACAATATTACAAATGATTGACGTTAGTTTAAAAAATCTTGAAAAACGATCTTCTCTTCGATTTCTTTTTCCTGACTTGTACAATTCTCTCAGTAGTTACCTCAATTTTATTAGTTTCAGTTTGGAAAAATAACTTTCCAAAAACTATATCGTTGTATTTATAATCTTCTTCTGCGTCGTCACAGTTGTAGTTGTACCAATGGTCGCAGATGAATGCCTTTTGATTGAATATTGTCCCTATTCCACACAGAAAGTTGTAAACTCTCCCATCTGGAAGACACTGATGATAAACCTATTTTGGGGAAATATATCTTTGTAAATGAATGGTATATATTTCAGAAAAATGTGAGTAATAGTTTCAGGGTTGAAATATAGTGGTGTACCTGGCAACCAGCTTGAGGGTTTGCGTAAAATCCTGGAGGCCTTTTTCTGCATGAAAACAATACTCCATATGGCATTTCAGTATTGTTGGGGAAATCCACACCTGGTACTCCTTCTTTCCCAAACGACGTAAAAGTCAATGTTGACAGTGGAGAGAAATCTAATTCAGAATCTGGTGAAACGTCTGCTGCAGCCTGCAATGCAAACATCATAATTTAAATTTGATTTAAATATGTTATCAGTCCAATTCACAATAACATATAGGTTCAGATTTAATAAAACGCTAATGCATGTTGGTATTGATGTAAGTATTGTGTTTACTCATTTTAAAACTCATGGTAAAGCAAAAGATTTTCCATGTTTTAATGTGCTGCTTTTAATTAAAATAGTACATGAAAAATTTACAAAATAAAGCATTAAAAGCGATATTAAGTGGATCATGTTTGACATTACAAGGGAGACTGATTTAATTAACACTGTAATTATTAATAATTGCAGTCCACTTTTATTTTTACAAATTCTCCGTTAATTGATCAGTTTGCTGTTTGATGTACACTATATATTGTGTTTAATATTGATCAGCATTGAATGATTAAAACAAACTTCTGAATTCGGATTATTAATTAAGATGCGATTGTAGAAGATTCAAAATCACTGCAGATGCTGAAAAGATTTGAAATTAGTTAAAACGGGGAGTATTTTTATTTTTCGAATGATGATAGCGCTGGTAACCACAGCAACGGGAAGCTGCGGAGATGAGATGGAAATTGATGTCAAAATGTAAAGGCGCTTCAGTCTGGAGTCAAACACTATTGAGAGTCATCGGTGTTCAATTTATGCGCGATTTTTGAGCTTGGAAACCTTGCTCGACAAATGTATATACAATTATTTATGATGGCAACAACGTCCAATTCGGCACAATAATTCGTCGAACAACAACAATTATTATTGAATAGCCATGAAACTTCCAAGGTAAGATTTGTTTTTGTTGTCCTTGCTTACGGTATATTGAGTAGATATCTTAGGACTAGCTCGTACTAAAACTGAACTTGCTGGAAATTGAAAACTGGTAAATCAGGGAAAGTCAGGGAGCATGATGTGCTTAATTTAACGTATTATTAATGTTTTTGCATTGTCATTTCAGGAAATATTGATGACATATGTAGGTACATAATTTAATGTAAACTAGCTAGCTGTTTTGTAAAAAATATTTGTGAGTGGTGTGCAAGGTTTTGGTGGATTTTCAAGATGTTTAATTCACAAGTTATTCCTGTTTTTCCAGAGGGATTCCAAAATAATTTATGGCCTTATTTGCTCTTAATTAATATCGAAAATCTATTGTATTGTGCACAAACCTGTAGAAAAATATAATATTTAGAAATATGAAATCTACCTAAACATGTACTTACAAGTTTGCCCAATTGTTCCACAGGAGTGTCATCACTGGTTACTGTAGTTATTAGAACCACAACTGTCAAACCTGTATAAAAATAAATAATATAAATAGACACCCTGTATGAATCTGTATTTGAAGAAATTTAACAAAAGTATGGAGTATACAACGGAAAATATGGGACATGGTTTTATGGACGTTCCCTATAATGTACCAAAACAATTGTGAGTCACAAGAGGAATCAACTTTTGCTATCCAGGTGGGGGATAAAACCTTCTTCTTCAGTTGCACATTTTAAAATATAAGCTGAAAGAGGACATATGTAACTTACATGCAGAATTATTTATAAAGGTCTGCATATGCGAATGATGCTAATGTTGAATTATTTATATTCTTGTATAAAGTTTGCTGCACCTTTTTATTTCAAAAGTACAACAAATTGACATACGTTAATTGCATTTCTGTTTCTTTCAAATGTAGTTTTTCTGTAACTGGGTCGGGGCTTACTCAAGTGTAACAAATTTCCTTGCAGATAATTATAATCAAGGCGTTAACAAGAAACAACATACTGTATATCAGACCGCAAATGCGAGTAAAGTAGTGATTTTTTTCAGGTGTGCTGTTTTTCATTCAGTATTCATCCATTAATTTTACTGAAATAGATGCCTCTGTGCAATGCTTTTTAAATAACACAACTTTCATCCATTGTAGTAAATATTTTGGGTAAATTGAAGTATCAACTCATTCCACAGCTAAGCCATGCATGATCGGAATGCATTTCACAACTAAACAAATAATTTTCCACTTTAAATTTGCCATCAATTTGGGTCAAAACTAATGAATGGAAAGTTTCTAAAATTTGAATCCAAAGATGTCTATGATGATAACGTGCTGGTTTCTTACTATAGGAAAATAGCTTAGTAGGATTTCAAGTTATTTTATTTAGCTTTCACCTTTGTCTACACGAAAAATGTTAATTTTTAACAAATAAATTTAAGGTTACCATGAGAACATAAAATAGACTGGAGTTGAAAATCCAGAAACATCTAATCTTTTCTCATAGAAAAATGTGAAAGATGTAAATCAATACCAATAAATAAATAAATACCAGTAATTATTAAGCTTACAAGAGTGGTGTAAATTGCTACCTACATCAGCTGTAACAATTGGTTTTTAATTACCTTTACATCAATTTTAATTAGTGGAATTCCTGTTGCAGCTTTGAACCAGAAAGATGCAAGAATCATGCACAAAAAACAGACATATTGTACAATAAATTGTATACCACTAACTGATCAGGAAGGTATTAAATAAATCGGCTATTTGTCAATGTCAGAAATACAAGTAAAATAATGTTCTCAGTTATGTTTTTTTATTTGCCTCCAATCTTTGTCATATACGGTGTCCGTAAAAGGGAAACTGGAATCTAGATTCAACTGTTATGTTATACTACTCTGTAGCTTGTGCCAATGGCCGAACTACTTTTTTCACTGAAATGCTTCCGCACTTTTCAAAGGGTTTTTCTTTCAAGATCGGCCTGTATTACATGCCACTCCAATTTTCGGACAACTTTTCGTTATTTAAAAAGAATTGTCACAAATCTCAATCACTTACTTTAAAGGTGAACTGACACGGTTTTGTAAGGTACCCTGAAACTTAAACTACTTGCAGAAAAGTCATGAAGAAAGCAAGTGGTGCAACAAAATGTCTGTGGAAATAAGTTTAAAAAAAGTTATTAGTTGTCAAAGTTTGACCGTAGGTTTATCAAGACCCTTATAATTGATGCTCCCCTGGCTTTCTGGATAGGGGGGCCATCGAGTAAGGACGTCCAAACGCTCTTACGGGCAAACTTTGACGGTCAATAACTTTTTTTTACTAATTTCCACAGAGTTTTCTTTGCACCACTTGCTTTCTTCATGACTTTTCTTCAAGTAGTTTAAGTTTCAAGGTACCTTGCAAAACCATGTCAGTTCACCTTTAAGTTCGAAGGGATAATTAAGTTGAGAGCCTTTGCGTACCAACCTCCTATCCGGCAAACTTTAAGCGCTAATAACTTTTTCTATTAATTTCTACAGAGATTTTGTTGCAACCTACTTTCTTTATTGTTTTTCTTCGTTTAGGTTAAGTTTGAAGGGTACCACGTTCACCTTCAATACGATTCACCCTCATCCCGTTAAAGTTACCTGTATCGGTGACGTCGCCGAATGCGACAGCAGCTGCGAAAGAATATTTTTCACCGTGGTTTTCTTATCAATCTTATTAACATCCTGAACTTCTTCATCTAAATAAACGAAACAGTTCAAACGATTGGTGGAATCTCAGTAGTAATTAACACAAACAATCAACAAAATTGATAATTGACGCGGACCTTTACAAGATAGCGTCAATTTCGATTTGGTTTCGCACGCAGCAGCGGCGGTCGACGTCTTCTCTTGGCTTTCGTCCGATTTCAACACGTCATCTTTAACCGATGCAGTAGGTGCTGTATGTAAAGAAGTAAAGAAATAGGAAATATAAATGTAAGAGTAGCATAACGGTTCACGGTGCATGTTTTGGCAAGATTTGGAATTTATGGAATTTAGGATCGTGTTAGCAAAATGAAACGTTCATAGAAGTAACCACCACCTTGGCAAATAACATAACTCTCATCATATTCTTCACTACCCGAAGATGTCTTTATGCCCGCTTTGAGACCCGGTAATATGCCTATCATGTAAGCGGACGACGCGGAACTACAATCGGAGACGTCGTTGGCGGAGCTGCTTGTCGCTGAGAGAGAAAAAACAATCATCAGATGTAAAAGATTCGTTATCAATTAGTGGGATTGAAGGAAGTACCAATTGGTACATCAGGGTCCTCGTTACGAGTTAGGAAAGACAGCCCGTTGGGTGTAACGAGCGCGGAGTCGATACTCTGATCCGTCGATTGATCGCTGGACGAGCGGTCCTTCTCGAGGTTTTTGATCCTCTCGCTGTCATCTGTGCTCTGACTCCATGTCCTCATTATTGTAGAAGGTTTATCGATATCGGCTGTAGGTAGATCTTTCCACCAGTGAGTCTGTGATCCTTCGGTATTCGGTTCCCACATCGGAGACGAGCACGTCAGCTATATACGGCCATATAAAATTTGTGATTATTGTGTACGATGATTTTTATTACCTAGTAGAAAAAGTCTATTAAAGTTTAAAGGTGAACTGATACGGTTTATAGATGTCTAAGTTTGTCGATGGCCCCTTATCCAGAAAGCCAGGGGAGCATCAATTATAAGGGTCTCGATAAACCTACGGTCAAACTTTGACATTTAATAACTTTCTTTTAATAATTTCCACAGACATTTTGTTGCACCACTTGCTTTCTTTATGACATTTCTTCAAGTAGTTTAAGTTTCAGGGTACCTTACAAAACCGTTTCAGTTCACCTTTAAGACAAAATCTTAATTGATTCCCAAAGTTTTTCAGATTTCCCTCTGTGGTATGAATCCTATGATAACATACATTACAAATATCACATTTTCATCTTTCTTTTAAAATCCAAAGTTGTTGTAGAGTAGTTTCAGATGTCAAATGTCCTATATAACTAAAAGACAACATAAATGACGTCATAATGTGACAAAACATGCACAACTACGTTAAAAAATGGATTTGGGATTGTGTAGGGTGTGT
>JAQIWR010001774.1:0-12739 GCA_034695945.1 Glomeris hexasticha
TCAGATGGCCCCCGACCGTCTGAATACGTGTCATGTTTGTTTGCATTCCTCCAAGCTTCATTTACGGCAATACAGGCCCGAACCAGATTTCAGACTCACCCTGTATATATGTTACCGGCCGAACTGGAACTCTGTCCGCGTTGAGCCGGCGCCGGTTCATCGCATGCCGACGGTTTCCGCAGTCCGTACTTACATACCGGTAACGGCCGAAGTGCGGAGCCGGCGCAATTGCAAGGGGAGGCCTAAACAGCCTGTAGTTTCTATCGAAACGGTAATCGATACTGAACTGAACACCGTGAGTGGTGAACTTACTACACAAGCTTCACTGTACATGTGTCTCAACTGTGACATTTCCAACTGGTTTACCAGTTTCAACTCAAATGCAAGCCTTTATTAGAAATTTACGGTCAAGTTCACATTGTCATTCAATTACGAGCAGAAGCACATTTGCATCTGTCGTTTAACAATATCACGATAGACCCAACATTGTCCAACAAGAATTTAAATTATGTTATTTAAGCAGTTATATATATCTATTTACAAAAAAATTCATTGGTTTTACGAAAGCAGTAAGATTCAACATCATGACAACAAAATCTGTACACGACGTCAGTTGAATCTAAACAAAGTTACGTTAATATCTTTGCGTATGAGTGGAATCCACGATCACTGTGATTCATCCCCTAAATGGAAACCAGATTAAGTCTGACCCACTCAATTGCAAAGCAGCACTGATCTTTTACGTATTCTGGCACTTTGCCGTGGCCCCATCCTACGTACAGGGTTGGCTTGTTTCCTTGGTGGCTTCCTCAACGGAACCACCATCGAAACCCCCACATCATCCTCCGTCACCACCGAAGATGTACCATCACGTTTCAATCTTTTCATCGCTCTAGTTGGACACTTCCTCACTTCCTGTTCTCCCGCCATCGATTCCAAAGCCACTTTCAGCATGTCGGTGGCATGCTTAAGAGCTAGTTCTTTCACCGCTGAATCACTCCGAAGATTTTCCAGGTCCTCGTTTGCTAATCGAGTTGCAGGTTCCTCTGCTTCTCCCTCCGTTTCAGGTATCGCGTCCATCGATTGAAGGGTGGCTTTCAGGAATCGGGTTGCCTGCTGAAATGCAAGGTCCTGTATTGTTGGCTCACTTGGTCTATCCATTGTTGGGTCATCTTCGGATGTAAGAGATAAATTGATTGGCACATCTGCAGGCAAAGTTGGCGACAAACTTGCCGTTTCATCTTCAGATGTAGAATTAGTCGGTTCGCTATCAACCACGGGACACCGCTTTTTTGGTTTTCCGGTTACTTTTGACACCGGTTTTCTCGTACCATCTCCTTTCACATCCATTGACTTAAGTGCTGCCACCAGTAACTGTTTCGCTTGATGATGGGCAAGTTCTTCTATCTTGGAAGCGGTCAGTTGACTTCCCGACACTTTCCGCTTCATAACCGCCGACACACGAAACACAATGGTTGGGTTAACCACCACTTCTAATGGACCCTCCTCACATATCTCATTGCCGTGAACAGCAACCATTCCGGCAGCAACGTCATCTTCATTCGTTAACATGCCTCTCGTGAAGGGCCACAAACCGGATCTTACGAATCCATCTGATATATTGTCCTTCGTGAAGGATTCTGTGTAGGCCAAGACAACGAATCCTAAAAGATCATCGATGCCGATTGCCCTTTCCGGATTAGATGAAATCCACATGTCAGCGCCAGAAGCCACTTTATCTTTGAATGGACCCATAACAGTAACGTCTAACGGTTGAAGGAGATCGGTGCTTAGCAGGGGTAATGTCAGCATGATGATACCGTAAACTCTCGCGCATAACACGTCATCAAGCGAACAATGGTTATCGTGGCAATTAAGAAGTAAGAGTATCGGTCGTGATTGCGAACACTGCGTTTGCTTTTGGATATGTTCGAGGGTTTTCGTCAAATGATTTGTGTCCATCCAACCGCTGCTTGGACTGTCTAGTACCAAACTACCTGGCGGGATTGCGGTCCTGACAGTCTGCGACGAAGGGATCACGAATATAGGCGGGACTTTCACGCCACACGCACCGACTATTGCACACATAACGAAGGAACCATTTTCACCGGGGACAACATCAACTCCCACCTTTTCACTGATTTCTACTTTCACATCCGGGACCTGAACGATTATCTCTGTCGGTGAAGTTACTCCTTGGGGACCCATTTCGGTCTCAACGATAACCGAAGGAAGTGTGATGGTTGATATGGCAGTCTCGTTCAAGTAGAATATATGTTGTCCGCTTATTTTGTGCTTCGCCAGTAAGGTGCGGTAGATTTGGAAGAACTCTTCTTCGTTTTCCAACACGTCTTTAACGCCACTGTCCCGCTTTTGCTTGCTCAGGGAAAGGTTCTTGTGTCGTTTCTTAAAAGCACGGTACCATTCGATGCCGGCAAGTTCTTCCTTCTCCCAATTGGGTGGAACAGCCCGGCCAATCTTCTTGGCGAAGAGGAACGCAACGGTCCGTATGAGCTTAGCCGTAAGGCTGTTGTTCGCCATGGAGCAGTTGAAGATGCAGTCGGTTAGCATGCTTTCTTCATCGGTGGTGAACATCGTACGGATGTAGGTGTTTTTCAGGATGTTGTCGCCGTTCGCAAGACGTTCTTTCGCTTTCTTGACGCGGTAAAGCAAAGTAGTCGGGTTAACGCCGTATTCCTTGGCAGCACGGCGTAGTTTGATTTTCTTTTCCAAAACAGCTTTTGTGGCTTTTAACAAGTCCCCTTCAACCGGTGCGGGTTTGGTACGTTTCTTGACGTAGTTTCGGACCATGTTGTCGATGGTTATCTGGGAAAATAGGTAAAACTCCCTTACTCAAAAATTTATTACATCTGGATATACAAAATATGTGTATAACAATAAATTAAACAAGATGTGTGAATAAAACATAAATACTTTTCCAACTTTTTTGGTTTTTTTATTTTAATTTCTTTTGTAGTTTTTTTGCTGGTTATTTTTGTGTTTTAGTTTTTCTAGTTTTTTTGTTGTTTATTTTTGTTGTTTATTTTTGTTTTTCTTTTCATTTTTGTTATTATTTTTTGGAAAATATAAAACACAAGTTTGCTTCATATAATCTTGGACAAGATATAATTCTATATACTATAACATGTACATCCTCTATTTTTTATACGTATTTACACTCACATTAATAATGTTTCCAAGGTTTTATAATACTTCCAGTATTATAATATGTATTGATATTAGCCAATACATGGATTCCATCAGCTGGAATTATTTTATTAGATGCATTTGATAGTTATTTGGAATGACAATCAGAAATTAAATCTGCAATATAAATGTAAAAATATATTTTAGCAAACATTATCTTATCACAACAATCAAAATTTACATTAAAAGCTGTCAAATTTACCTTTTTCCGCGCCAAAACCGTCTTTTAAAGTATTTTAGACGAATGTTTTTAAGTGAAAACCATCCAGAACTCAACTTTACACGACTTTACAGCAGAAAAGCGAAAAATGCAATGGCAGCCGGTGTATCGAAATACCGGTACGCGAACGATATGTATCGAACTAATACGAATACCCACGGGACAGGACAGGTGCTGCCACCTAGCGTTGTTACCATTACTAATTGAAATTTTCATTAGGTTAAACGATATATTGCATTTATTTATGAAAATAATGAAGGACTTGACTGTACATTATTAAAAGTACTTAGTACACCGTTTTGTAGTACATGCAACCTAATTTTTCCAAAGATTTGTACAATAATTTGCGTTTGTTAAAACGAGAAGTGAAAACTTATATGGGAAATTTTACTTAGTACAGTTTTCAGCCGCTAGGTGGAGACACCTAACCGAGAAATTTTAGATGTTGTTTTGAAATCAGATAACAGGAATGAAATTAGCAAGGATTACAATGAAATTGTAGCAGTTAAATATTTATTATAGTTCTTTTGACCGATTGGTTTGCAGTTTATATATATCGATATAAATACCGGTATTCGGATGTATCGAACATATTTTTATCGTGTTGCGCATTTATGACGAATAGATGGCAGCACTGCCACATTCGGCGAACGCCCCGGTACGATATCGATACTCTACATCTGTATCGGTACGTATCGACGCCCTGCTATGAAAAATGGTGTAGCACGTCAATTTCAAAAGGAGTGATATGACGTGTGTAACTATAATTTCCGTGTGATTTCCGGCATGTAGTGAGCAGGAAAACTTGAGTAACAAGTTCCGCCTTCATTTTGTGATATTGTTAATGGATTTTATTTGCCGAATTTAAATTTATTGACGATCAAGTTTCGTAATTTAAAACGATAACAATGCCAGCTTTAATTATGTTCGGACGAAGTTGGAGAGTTGCGAGTGATGATTTCGTCTATCGTGGATTGGCAACAGTTATTCATCGTTTTTCTTGGTAAGTTTATTGATAGAAAATCAATTGTTAAAGAAATAACCGCGATCGATACGTATTTAAGCTGTTCGATACGGTTCGATACGTGTTTATGCTGTTCGATACGGATCGATACATATAATCGTGCTGAAAGGAATGAATTCAGTGCTGCCATCTAGCGTGATAATGCAATACTAAATGCAATTTCAATGATGTTTACCTAGATTTTGATTGTTTCTTCACATATTATGATGAAAATACTTCGATTTTGATGCTTTCAAATGTTTTGTTGACTTTTTAGGATGGTTGCCATGAAATTAGCCGCTGATCATTTCATCCCGGCAGACTGTGACTTTACGAACACCGAACCGTGGCTTTATTCGCAGATCTGTTTCTGGTTGTTCCTCTCAATGGCCGTTATTAATATATTCGTAATCATTCTAAGTGCCACTGGGACCATCATGAGTCCAGGTCCTAGGAAACACTTACCGAAATTGCTTTACGCGACTGTTGCGATGGCCGCCGCGGATTTCGGCGTACATCTTTACGGGATCTACGCGGTGTTTCTACGTCATATTTCTACGCAGTGTGAACAGCCTGCAAGATTTTGGACCATTTATATGAAAAGTAAACACTTAGCAGTCAATATGTGTAATACCTTTGTTAAATTTCAACCAATGACATGTCGCCGATGACACGACGACTATAAACAAGTTATTTGAAATAGCGATACGTATTCATTCATTTTTCAGTACAAGTGGCTTATTTTTTGGCCCTCATCTGTGCCAAAGTAATACTAACTTTGCTACTCCATTACGATCCTCTGGGTGACAGCAGCTTCCGCAGGTTAACGCGAAGTCAAGGGGCCTACTCGAATCGACAAGCCGCAAGGGCCTCGAAGATCTGGAGGCTAAGGTACATAACATTTACTTAGTACCCAGAACATCTGTAGAACTTCTGTAGTTACCCTGCAGGACATCTGCAGAAATTCTGTAGCTATCCTGAATAAATTGTAGTGATTTTGTGTATAGGTTTGCGGCAAAGTTTCTGCACGGATATGTAACCGACATAAGCAAACGTTCTGCAGTTGTCCTGCATGACCTCTGTAAAACTTCTGTAGTTATCCTGCAGACATCTGCAATCGTTCTGTAGTTGTCACACGCAGGACATCTGCCAACGTTCGGTAGTTATCATGCAGGACATCTGCAAACCTTCTGTAGTTATCCTGCATAAGTTATACAGATTTTGTGTAGGTTTGCGGCAAAGTTTCTGTTGGTATACGTAGCAGACATAAGCAAACGTTCTGCATTATCCTGTAGGACATCTGTAGAACTTCTGTAGTTACCATGCAGGACATCTGCAGAACTTCTGTAGTTATCCTGAATAAATTGTACTGTTTTTGTGTAGGTTTGCGGCAAAGTTTCTGTAGGGATGCGTAGCAGACATCTGCAAACGTTCTGTAATTGTCATGCAGGACATCTGCAAACGTTCCCTATTATCATGCAGGACATCTGTATAACTTCTGTAGTTATCCTGCAGGACATCTGCAGAACTTCGTCAGTTATCTTGAATATAATTGTACTGATTTTGTGTAGATTTGCGGCAAAGTTTGTGTAGGAATACATAGCAGACATCTGCAAACGTTCTGTATTATCCTGCAGGACATCTGTTGAACTTCTGTAGTTTCCTGCATGACATCTGCAAACGTTCTGCAGTTATCCTGAATGAATCGTACTGATTTTGTTTAGGTTTGCGGCAAAGTTTCTGTAGGGATACGTAGCGGACGTACGGATATGTAACCGACATAAGAAAACGTTCTGCAGTTATCCTGCAGGACACCTGCAAACGTTCTGTAGTTATCCCAAATGAATTGATTTGTATTTGCAGGTTGATGATCTTGTGTGGATGTTGCACAGCGGGTGACAACAACGTCAACGATGCGTTCAACGAAACATCGGAATTGCTGTCGACATTTTTCCAGGTACGCTGCACGGTAAGTCAGATATACTGCAGATATTAAGAAGACTTTCTCGGTTCTAGAACGTAGACTTGACTCCTTCGGACATCTTGGCCGGATTGATCCTCATGTACGAACACCATTGGACGAACTCGATACGCCGATCGCAGAGGAAGGAACCTTGTAAGTTGTGTACCGCAGTCCTATCCAAAAGGTCTTTCAGTAATCGCTAAGTACTGACAGTTGGAGAACAGCCTGAATGCGGAGATGGAGAAGATCTGGCCCAGGAGGACCTTCACGCGTTGATTCCACCGCCAACTTCTGCACCACCGGACTGGATGACCATAGACATGGCATTCTATTTTTCAAAGTACATGATTGGAATCTATGGATGGCCGTTGTATGTCATGATGAATCCCTGCACTGGAATCTGGAAGTTGCTCTCGCCATGCAGGTAAAGAAAGTTAATTTTTCTCGTACATTTCTGCATAATATCTGGAGACTTCCTGCATGATATCGGCAGACTTTTCATGTAACATATGCAGGATTCCTGCATTATTCTGCAGACTTCCTGCATAATGTCTACATAATTCCTGCACAATGTCTACATAATTCCTGCACAATGTCTACATAATTCCTGCACAATGTTTGAATACTTCCTGCATAATACTTGAACACTTCCTGCATAATGTTTGAATACTTCCTGCATAATGTTTGAATACTTCCTGCATAATGTCTGCATAATTCCTGCACAATGTTTTAATACTTCCTGCATAATGTCTGCATACTTACTGCATAATGTTTGAATACTTCCTGCATAATGTCTGCATACTTCCTGCATAATGTTTGAATACTTCCTGCATAATGTCTGCATACTTCCTGCATAATGTCTGCATACTTTCTGCATTTTGACTGCATACTTCCTGCATAATGCCTGCATACTTTCTGCATAATGTCTGCATACTTCCTGTATAATGTCTGCAGCCTTCATGTGCAGTGTCTGCTGGATTACTGCATTGTTTCTGCAGGCTTCATGCATAGTATCGTTAGACTTCATGGTAAACTATATGGACTGCCTGCTAAATATCTACAGACTTCGTTAAATATCTGCAGGTGCTCTTCAGTTACTATGCAAGTGTTTGCATTATTCTGGGTAACAATTCAGCAATAAAAAACTAAAGTTGTTTGAACAGATATCATGCAGAATTCCTGCACATGTTTTACAAATTGTAATAGATATTTTGCGGAATCCCTGCATTTGATTTGCAAATTCCAACTGTTATCATACAGAATTCCTGCATGTATGTTTTACAAAATTGTACAGATATCCTGCTAAATTCCTGCTTACGTTGTACAAATTCTTACAGAAATCCTGCAGAACTCCTGCATATGCTTTACAGAAATCCTGCAGAATCCCTGCATATGTTTTACAAAATTGTATAGATATCCTGCTAAATTCCTGCATATGTTTTAGAAAATCTTGCACAAATCCTGCAGAATCCCTGCATATGCTTTAAAGAAATCCTGAAGAATCCCTGCACATGATTTACAGAACACTGCAGATATCCTTCAGAATTCCTGCATACGTTTTACAAAATCCAACATACACGTATAACCTGCGGAATTCCTGCATGTATTCTACAAATCCTACAGATATCTTGCAGACGTTCTTCTAAACAACCTCGTAAAAGCATTCCTTCATTTCTACGGATGTCTTATCCTCACTGTAAATCTTCAAAACAAGCTCATCTATCCTGCATATATTCTGCAGAACTTACCAGAATTCACCAAAACACACTACAAACCGAAATAACCAGCTATTTTAACCATTGGAACTGTTATTTCTATTATCCATAAGGTGTACATCACCAAGTCCATCACGCAACAACTCGGTCATCGACGACAACTCTTGCTTCTGCAACACGACCGCTCTCCGCCAAGTCGCCGGCATCGATGACCACGACCTTTACATCGTTTCCTTCCAGAACCACGTCTTCCAAGTGCCCTTTTACGTTGCCGCTGACCATGTCTACCAGTCCATCGTGGTCACCATCCGCGGCACCATGTCCATCCGCGACGCCATCACGGACCTTCAGACCAACTCCTTGGACCTTGGTTGCCCTAACTTACCACCAGGATGCTCAGCCCATCAAGGCATGGTCAATGCTGCCAAGTTTGTCCAGAAGCGTCTGGAGGACACCAGGGCCCTTGTAGATGCCTTCAGGGACAACCCTAACTACAATTTAGTCATAGTTGGACATAGTTTAGGGGCTGGAACAGCGTCAATTTTAGGGTTACTTTTACGTCCAATGTACCCTCAAGTTAGGTGTTACCTTTTCTCACCTCCTGGAGGACTTCTGAGCAGAACTGCGGCAGAGATTACACAAGACTTCCAGTTGTCTATCGTTGTTGGATCGGATTTAGTTCCTAGATTAAGCGTAGACACGCTTGAAGCACTAAAATGTAAACTTCTTCATGCGATTAATAAGTGCAATGTCCCTAAGGTAGATAGATGCCCTAAGTTCCTTAATAAGTCCCTGATTAAGTTAGTAATACTAATTATGTAATTGTTATATGCAGTATTGGCTGTTTGCAGAAGGACTTTGCGAATATCTGCTGAAGTTGTCGTGCAGTAACGACACGTCGCAAGCGAGACGCGGGTTGCAACAGTCATACGTAAGACCTAACGCAAATGTAACCAATGTTATATTTCATATTGGTGATAGTTTAGTCTAATGGTAATTAACTAATGGTTTGTTTGTTGGAATATTGGTGTTCGGAAAGGAACCGATTTTACCGATAAGTAACCCGCAGCTAATTCAACCGGGACGTATTCTGCATTTGATTGAATTCACTGAAATCAATAGGTAATTAAGTGTAATATGTTATACAGTGTGGTCCTAAAGTGTTGCCCCTTAAAGGACAATGAATTTCTATATCGGCAACCGTGCGTTTTAGAACCCTAGTTTAAATTGGAAAGTTGTAGAGCATCACCTGATTAGTTGGGAACGCGCGTTACATTTCCAATTTCGGTGAAGCACATTTACGTATGGACCATCACCATTTGAGGTACACGTGCACTGCAGTGCAGCCATCAAATTGTTTCACCCTTATGAAAAAAATCGCTCAACTGACCAATTTCATTATGCACCTCCCATTGCCAATATGGCCAATATGGAGGCCGTAATGTGGAAAATTGTGCAACCCTGTTGGCTGTTGCCTAGATATCCACAACATGGACGCCATTTTTCTTTTGGACAAAGCAATTTCGTTATGAAGCTTCACCTGGACGAAGCGGTGTTGTAACAAAGTTACACCTGGGCGAAGTTATCGTTGGACAAAGCAATTTCGTTACGAAGCTTCACCTGCACGAAGCTTTGTTGTAACAAAGTTACACCTGGGCGAAGTTATCGTTGGACAAAGCAATTTCGTTATGAAAATACTGTTTTATGCTGCGCCTCCTTCTCTGCATTCTGCACGTGCTTGGCTGCCCTGCCGTGCTCATGTGCGTCAAATATGGACGCTCCATACTCGTATGTGCTTAATCAAAACAGGAATGCCACGCGCATTCCTGACAAATCAAGTGATGCTCTACAACTTTCCAATTTAAACTAGGGTTCTAAAATGCACGGTTTCAGAGATATAAATTCATTGTCCTTGAACATATGTTTCAGTGTTGGTAATAATACTCACTGGAGGGCTTACTGGAGAAATACCGAAGACTTCAACGAGATCCTTGTCGCACCCGGCATGTTAACAGACCACTTGCCACAGACTTCTTACAAAGCCCTGCAGAAACTTGCAGAAAATTCAACCCAAATCAACAATGACTTAAGAAATTGCCAAGCAATGCAGCAGCCATTAAAGTGCCTTAATGCCAATGATGACGTGCAAATGGTCAATGAGATAATTTAAATCTCATTTGAACACTCATCAATCGATAAATAATATTGATAAAAATCGATATTAATTATGTAATGATATTTTTACAAAATAGTAATAATTTATATAAATTTTATTCAATATTTCATGTGAAAATTACAATAAAATTGCATAAATAATGCATATTTATACGTATATTATTTTGTAAATTTATTTTATCAAGTGTATACAGAGTTACATGTTGGTTTTAAAATATTTCTGATATGTCTGGAAATCCAGAAAGTGTTAGCAAATTTATTTATAGGCATTTAAAGCCAGGGAATATTTAAAATAATTAAAATTTTGCATTTAAAAATTCACAAAACATTTTATATTTGCTGATTTCATTAACTTTCATCTATTCTGCTATTTTTATAAGAAAATACACAGTGTAGTTGATGTTGTGTGTCATTTTGGAAGTGAAATTATCATTTTCTGATTTATTATTAATACTTATACACATGAAAACAGTATTTTTTGTTTGTTAAAAATTCCAAAAAATGGTTTATTTTCATAAAAATGCTTTAAAAACTTGAAATTCAAGTATTTTATGATAGAAGAAGTGTATAATGTGTGGAATGGATGAAATGTGATCGTTAGATGTGATCAATGACAGCCAGAACGAGGAAATAATGCAAATGTGCGGTTTTGTCATGTAATACCGGTACGTATCGAACGCGCACCGGTATATACCGATGTACCGAATGTGACGTCACGCTTGTGATTCAGCAAAAGTGACGTTACGTTTAGTGTTTACGATTTCTACGTTCCCAGAACAGTTTCCACCGCAGTTACTGCATAATTTCAGTGAAATACTATGAAGAAGACCCCTCGCAAGTTGAACAACAAACACGATAAGGTATTTTGCGAAAATTAACGAGAAAATTGAAATTTTCGATGCATTTGAATGGTGAACTTTAGGCCTAACCGAATTTCTGTTCTTTCAATTGCAGTAATTCATTGTTTATTGCTGCTTGCACGTTTAAATTGGTGTAAAATCGTCAAATTTAATAGTATTAGTTCATTTTACTATAGATACTTGATTAGTGATGTTTTTTTTTGTTAAAAAAATGAAAATATAGTTGCCGAACTTGTCTTTCGGAAACTACTGTGACCAAAGTTTGATAGATACAGGATTGAAATTTTTTGTGAATGTAGAATGACATATTGTCTTCATCGACTTAAAGAAATTTTTAAAAAATACAATTTGGTTTGTTTTATTTTAAATAAAAACACAAATTTTGAGGTATGGGAATTTATTTCAGGTAAACTTCCAATATATTTTTAAAAATCTCTTCAAGGCAACGAAGATAATATGTCATTCTAACTTCCCAAGAAGTTTCAAGGCTGTATCTATTAAACTTTGGTCACCTGAGTTTCCGAAAGACAAGTTTTGCACCCATATTTCAATTTTCTTTGCAAAAAAACGTTATTTTGGATGAATTATACTGTAATAATTATTATTTGATATACTAATAATGTATTTTGTGTTTTTTAGCAAGGAATCCGTTCTGAGGTGTGTTCCGCCAGCGTTGAGATGAGCGACGATGAACTGGTGAGCATCTCGGTGCGAGATCTGAACCGTCAACTGAAGCTGCGAGGACTTAGCCGCGACGAGATAAGCCGGATGAAGCAGAGGAGAAGAACTTTGAAGAATCGTGGTTACGCGGCGAGTTGCCGAACCAAAAGAATAGAGCAGAAGGACGATTTGGAAGTTGAAAAGACTTGCGTCAACACTGATGTGTCTAGAATGAGAGACGATAATGTCAGACTTCAGGAGGAGATCGAAGCGCTGAGAAGAAAATACGACGCGCTGGTCCGATTCGCTATCCAGCGTAACATACCGTGTCCAGTTGAAGTTTCTGTCGCGTAGGAACTGACAGTGGCAGAAATCTGACAGGAATCGATCAGAAATTCACCAGAATCTGTCAGAAATCTATCAGTTTCTGTCAGAAATACTCACCTGATAACACATTTTTGGCTTGAAAATAGTGGAAAAAGTGACTTTTGTGTGAAAAAAGCTACTGAAAATTGACTGAATAGTGACCAATAGTTACCAATTTGAAAAAAAAAAGCACTTCAACTTATTAGGGCCATACACTGCAGATCTACACCTTCAAATGTCACACTGTAAAAATATATGAAGAACAAGACGATATCAAATACAAGTGAAGTTTACTTGGCAAACAGATAATTGGTAGTTATAATTGCATTCTGAAACCAATCAATCGTAAATTAAGATCTAATGCAGGGCTGGAAATGTCATGAAAAAATTGCATAGCAATAACTGCTACGCAAAATACAAGTTGATTAGCAATTAGCAATACGTAAATGTGTAGCAAATTGAAATGATTGACTAATTTAAAGGAGAACTGACTGGGTCTCGGAGCATACCCTGAAAAGGTTCCCAGTTTACTGATACAAGGCCAAAAAAACGATTGGCGGGAATGAAAAC
>JAQIWR010001775.1:0-12733 GCA_034695945.1 Glomeris hexasticha
AGCGCGCGCGTCGATTTCCTAGCACTGGACGCAAATGACGTCATCGTGTCGGCGCCTTTGCCTCAGACATCGCAGGCGCCAACGGCTTCGAGCTTCCATTCCATACCACCTTAGTATTCCTTGGTGAAACTGAAGCTTTAAATATCATTAAGCATATATCCTGTGCTAAAAGACAGTGTATGAGAGTAATGTGCAGGCATTTGTCTAACTAGACGAAAGTCCACTTAAAGTTGGGCAATGATTAGGTTGAATTCGTCAACTTTACATAACCCTAACTATGGAAGGGCTGCTAACTACATCCTCGTGTTTTTTGTCCAACACTTACTGATAGGTTGCTTTCTGCCACGATCAGAGACTATTTTTTCAGACTTATACTGATGTTATTCAATGCCGAAGTTTGCAGTTTTTCCAAAAGTGCACCCTTCAAGGTCAAGTATCTTTAAAGGGGTAACTGCAAAAAATTCAAAACTTTGTGAGCAAACTCGCCTATTAGCGCCCTAACACTAAACAGCGGTATGAGTTTCATTTTGTTTATCAGGATGATCCGGGAATTATAAAAATCAAACGGCGGGAAAAGAACTTTTTGAGCCAGCAATGCAAGGTGTATTTATGCTGCTATAATTGTAATTGGCATGTATAATATTTATTTTCAATTACAGTATTTTCTTAGCTTGCATTTATTAAGGGTATGGGAAACACGGACCCTACTTCGGCGATCCGCAGTAGGCGGCGCTGCTAAGCAATCATTTTCACGTCGCCCTGATTGCCGTTTAAAATCGGTATAAAATAAGCGAAAGGTTCAGCACACTCGAAATAAATTGTGGTGTAAAGAATTTTATTCTTACCTTTAGTTTGAGGCCTCCAGATTCCCATAATGTACATCGATGGCTGCAGAAAATAATTGCGAAGTAATTCAGCAATTATTGAAATTTACGCATTCGGCGGATTCCTGAGCCTTCTAATCATAACCGAAAAAATCGCACTTGGGCTCATTTTAAAGATAATAAACTCATCTATTGCAACTCTGGATTTATTTTTGCATGAGACGTGTTTTTATATTGTAACCTCACAAATAAAAGCATATTATAATTTCCAAGGTAGTATATGATGCTAGTATTACATACATGCCGTTATGAGATGATTGTTAACAATGAATGTTAACAATTTTATTGGATGCATGTGAAAAACGGCGGTCGGCGGTGGCATTTCTGACCTTCCTTTTGTGTTGCTGCCCCTGTAATATCACTTTGCCACATAGCGGCCTATGTTTGCTATGATGCACAAACATACTGCATTTTAATGTTCCTTTGCAGGTGTGATTTTGGTTTCAAAAATGTGAAATAATTGGAAATAGTTGTGTATCATTAGCGGTTTAAAAGATAGCAATGCAATAACCTTCATGTGCAATACATGACTTGACTATTTTGATTGTTTGTCTGCATATGCAAGCAACATGCATATCATAATCAACATATACTATAGGTTTCAAGTAATGCACCTTGAACAGTGGACTTTAAAAACTAACTTGTTTCAATAGTGATATGGTGATTCTGCATTAAATTGAAAGATAATACCTACCACAAATCGTATAAAATCTGGCGTCGTTGTGGCATTTCCTACAAAACACAGCTGAAGAACCGACAATTTCAAAATGAAGTTCCTGCTGTTCCCAGCTTTAGTGTTGTCCTGTATTTGTAAGTATTACACACTAAATTTTTTTAGGCAATTTAAAGCTTTTGAAGATAATTATGCATTTCGCAATTATTTGTTAACTATTGTAGGAAAAAATTATTGAAACCAAAATGGGAACGTACGTGTAACGGACCATCCTGAAATGCACAACGCTCCCAATTTACGATTTGAATATTACGTTTTTATGCATTTTGGCTAGCATTTTAGAATGGTCCGTTACACCCATAGATTGGGCGTTTTTGAACATTTTCCTTTTTGGATTCAATAATTTTTCCTGGAGAAAAAATAATGAGGCTAATTCAGAAAATATACAAACAAACTACAATAGTTAAGAAATAATTAATAATAATGTGCATAATTATCTTCAAAAGCTTGACTTTGTCTAAACAAATTGTGATGCAAAATGTGGTGCATCCATCCCCGGTCTCCCCTACCGTTAACTGCGATGTGAAGTTGTTCTGATGACATAATGAGCATGGAGACACAATTGAGCATAGGATGTAGGATATAGGATGCCAATTGTACACCCTACTGCCTCAAATAATGTTTCACATAAGAAATCCAGTGTTGGAATGACCTTTCACCACTTGTTTAGTGGAATTAACTTAATTAAATAATGTACCTACATATATGTAATTTCACTATATTACATTATACATGTATATTATAAAATTATACAAAAACTATAGTGCTATATAAGCAAATAAACAGGGGATTTGAGCTGCAAATATATGAAATGCATGCAGTCTATAATATGTAATTCAATTTTTTTTATCAGATTCTATTGACGCCTTTACATGTCCAGGAGTCTATCACAAAATCGGGGATGGATGCTACACTTTCACGGAAGGGCCATTTTCATGGCAGGAAGCTAGCTTGGTTTGCCAGTATGCAGGAGGCTATTTAGCTAACATTGAATCCTTGGAAGAACAGAATCAGCTGTTGGCATATCGCCAAGGACTTAGTAATATATGCAATACATTTTATGTCTTAGTCGGCAAAATATGGATCGATCGAGGGCTCCGGTGGCAACTTTATTAAAAAAAAAACAATGCACATGTATGCAAAATTAGAAAATGGACTAGGTAGGTATATATAGTTTGGTTTCTTCTGCCCTCGATCGACCATTCCAGATAGCATGACATTGATATGCTGTACACAAGTTTGTATTGGGTTATATACATGATGTCTGTGTTTGCAGCTACTACGTACAATTATTGGTGGATTGGAGCGAATGATATCATAACAGACGGAGAATATCGATTTGTTCCTTCAGGACGCACACTTAGTTACCAAAATTGGTACAGCGGCAGTGCTCCCTCGTCATCCTCCTATGACTGTGTAGTTTGGTACAGTTACAGCAACTATTGGGATATTGAGAGTTGCTGCAGCATCTACACCGGGTACGGTGCATTATGTGAAACCGATCCAGATGGTATAATCGGATAAATATTTGCACTGATAGTGCGAGATATGATTTGCATATGAATTAAAGATTCTAACATGCACTATATGAACATTTAAAATTCAACATAATGTATTTGCCTCTATTACAATTTGTATTTTGGTAATTACGTTCCAAATGTTATTTCCAGGGATGTAAACGAATGCAAAAATATTACAACAAAATTATACTAAATTGTTTGATCAACTTATAAGGTTTAATCTTCCACAAATACGCATACTGTATAATATTAACAATGTCTTAGGGATCGTTAAGGAATTACACTTCAAAATGTTCGAGCTCTTAGAGTTTTAAGGATAAACTCGGGAAAGTTCTAAATGTTGCCGCCATTATTTGCTGTGCAACGCCTTTGCAACTGTATGGATTAACTCTTTCGTTTTTATTGTCATACAAATTGATGTTATTAATTTTAACACACGTATCGAAATATATTTGTGTTCCTGACGAGCGCGATGCTCTCCCGTCCAGACCATGGTATATGTATTACAAATGGCATGACCACATCTGTCTAATGGCACAATCCACACTGCTGTACCCCCACCCTACCTTAAGCTACGGTCATCCCAAATCGGGGAGGTATTTCTGCTGCACCCTGCCTGTATAACGTAATTGTTGACTTTGTTCATTGTAGCAATGCTGCAATCTTATGTATAGACTTCCCATCCGCCCTAAATGTTTGGATTTTTCCTTTTAAAAACACTGTTTATTTCAGCTTTATAACCATTGCTATCAGACATCTGGTTACTAGTAGGCCTACTGTGTTGCAACATAATTTTTTTCATGGATTTCAATGCTGTTCCTGTTGTAATTTCTCAATTTCCGTAGGTGTCCACTAAAATATGAAACATTTGATTTCGTTCATTCTCACATTGTAATATCTGCTGAGAAAGTCATGGCAGTTAATGTTGTGGAAATTTGTTACAATCTGTTTGTATTACGATTGGAATAAAAAATGGATCCACTTGGCCTGGTTTCCTTACTGTTGTATTGAAATATCGAGTGTCCACTAAATTACCAAACTGTCTGTGAAATCAGAATGAAATCGACAATGTCCACAACAAACCTGTCTTAATATAGAAGCATGAAAACAAATATTTAATAATGTCAAAGAAAGATTTAGCTAGGACCATGCCAATTATAAATTTCGAAGGGGTGCATGGTTGCAGGTGCGCAGGCTATGCCACGCAAAGATGACTGCTATAGTGTTGCCACAAACTGCAACCGCGCACCCCTTCAAAATTGGTAATTGGCATGACCCTAGCTCAATCTTTCTTTGGAAAGACAGTAGTTATCCAGCCAGCTTGCAGTGGGTTTTCTCCTGGGTCTCCGGTTTCCACCGTCTTCTAGTTAACTAGAATATCTTCGTAGGGATTCGCTGTGACCCCAAAACTGTGCATTAAATATGCTGGCGCTGCAATCCATATGGGTCTACGGACTGCAGGTTAGCACGCTTGCTTGCGAAATGAGGAATGGTAGGAGGAAACCCATCGCAAGCTGGCAGGATAACTAAAAAAACTCATTTGCACAAGCTGGACCCAGGATCAAACCCAGGACCACAGGTATGTACTAAGCGAGTGCTCTGACCACTGCGCCACCAGTCGCCCTGAGAAAGTGCACTAGAGAAGTGAGAATTGTGTTTGCATAGTTAAAACAAAGTTTCCAGGAAATATTATAGAAGTTGGAATGGCACCAAATTTGGTGAAATCTTGGCGTGGGAGGAATACATGGAATCCGTGCTCAGATTTATATAAACCAGTTTCCTTTTAATTAATCAAATCCTTCTTTTTGATAGCACCCCATAAAGAGTGATATAATTTGCGGAATACACTATATCGAAGTTTTGCCATATGATCCACAACATTATAACATTATGTGAAAATGTAATGACATGTATCCTCCAATTTCTAGACATAGCAGGGGAAGCAGTTGATGCGTTTGTGGGGGAACTAGCGGCACGATGGAACGTCGTAGCATTCATTGTTCTACTAGCCCCATAACAACTTGCTTACCTGCTAGAAGGGAGTGTCGATAGAACATCTTGTAGGCTACTGTATTTTGTAAATGTTGTTTTCCTTCAGTTTGTTAGGAAGACTCCTGATAAATAACATGTACTACATGAAGCTATACAACGCGAGACTCTCTGTCTAAAGGAAACAAACACATGCACAATCGAAGCATGCCATGCAGTCAAGTACCACTGCCCAATCTTTATTGCATTTCATACCAAAGTACTTGCTGGTGATCCCAGGAAAGCACCAAAACAGAATTTGCCGTTGGCTGTTCAGCAAAACACATTTTTCCAACAAGATGATGCACCACCCCATTACCAATTGGCCACAAGGAATTGATCGCATGTTTCAAGGAAGGTGGATTGGCCGTGCAGGGCCAGTGCCATGGCCACCAAGATCGCCTGATTTAACATCATTGGATTTCTGCCTTTGGGGGTACCTTAAGAGCAAGGTTTATGCTCAACCCACAACCACTCTTCAGGATTTACAAAACCGCATTCGAGCTGCGTGTGATGACATTACTGCTGACATGTTTCAATCAATTCAACACTGAATCTGGTATTGTGCACAACTTTGCATTGGTGTTGAAGGTCAACACTTTGAGCATTTCATGTAACCCAACATTTTATATCAATCAACAATTCCTATGTGGTGTACTGCCTAGTTTCAGTTTGCGTTTGTTTTGCGGAATGCAATAACGCTTGGTCAGTGGTACTTCACTGCATAGCATGCTTGTGTTGTGCATGTGTTTGTTTCCTTTACATTTGTGTTGTTTTTGCGTTCACAACATGGTTATTAAAACTTGCAGTTCCACTAAATTTTACACGCTCTTCAACTTCGTAATTGCATTTGAGGATCTATCTTTCACGGTTACAAAGTTACATGTTGAATGACCTTGAAGGCAAGGTCAAAGGTCAAATTCTTTCCTATACTGTCCCAAACCCATATTTCACTAACACGCATAGTTTGTGAACAAAGGGGGGTGGTTAGGGACAATCATGCACCATGGGAGTCGATTCTCTTTCTTTTACCCGCTGCAAATCTGAATTATTGTATTGCTATTGCCATGCAATGTATTCAAAGCATTGCATACTGCGTGCGAATCTCTATGCTCTCCATTTAAACAACGCGGGTCACAAATTTTCCGCAAGAAATGCCAAATAAATCTTGACAATCTCGTGGAAAAATTGTCATTTTGGCGCTGCGTTTCAGGCATATCGTATATTCTGAAAGCTTGGATTTGCTCCAATCGCATCTGGCCAAACTTTCTCACGCACTTCCGCTCACTCATTTCGCCATCAATCAACGCCATCAAACTACGTTATATATGGACCACAGGAACAAGGCCTTTGTTTGCACTCTCACGATATCGACTACAGTCAACGTTCATAGGCCCTTCAAGTGCAGCCCTTGCATAGTACCTGTCATACATTCAAGGGACAGCGCACACAATAATTACATTAACGTAAATCTGAGACAAAAGCGCAAACTTCCTGAACACGTTGTTGCCAATTTTTCATCCCGAACACTATACCATATGTGATTCATCATATTTTGCCCCGATTCATCAACATCCAATTTCCTCATCGTACTGAAGGCCACAAAAAATTATATTCCCATCGCTGGAATAACCCTGGCAACAACAAGTGCATTTATGCGATGCAACTTGCTACTGATCGATTGGTAGTAATAAATAATAACCCAAGTGTGAATCGAATTATAAATTGCTCTTGCCGAATTGGAAATATATCGCTATCATTGCCTACTATGAAAGCTGTTAGGGCTTCAGAAATTTTTCGAAATTTATTGGCCAAATTCCAACTTTGCAATGCAGCCGAAATAGCGCTCCTAACAAATTTGGACACATTTTCATAACGCAATATCTCATTGCTGGTGAAGTTTATGTTTTGACATTTATCTTTTCCTTTTGGTTTATAATTAAACTATTCAAAAATAAAGTCGTATTCAAATACTATAGTGATATGCCAGCAGTTGCAACTAGCATTGCCACAAAGAAACTTATTTCATTTAGTGTCCACTTCAAGTGTATTTTTAGAGATTACAACTTGCTCAATTATTCCACTGAAAGTTTCTCCTCTTGGAAGACATGGTATGACATGGTGTGACATGTTGCGTGGCCAAAACCTGTTTTGTTCAATTACATAACTTCCAAAGCCGAAGTACTTGCCCCTGCAAATCCCTTGGGCAAAAGCTGCATCCAGGGGATCGCTTTGTTGATTGTATTGCTGGCAAGCAATTCCACCACAGGTTGTTATAACTCAGTACAAAATGTTTCCCAAATTTATACCCATAGATGGTTCATATATACAATATTTGACAAAATATATATATTCCTGTACGTAAACGCTTCAAATGCTTAGTGACAAATCGAAGTCCTTGCAAGACTGCATAGCATAACTCACGCTTGATTAACTTCTTTGCCTCTTAATTAATCTCGTACAACAAGTACAGTTTTCGTTTGTACGGTTGAATAATACATACTTAATGTGCTTCTGTAAGTAAGCCAAAATTAGGGTATTCAAATATTTGAAGCTAATTCAAATTTAATTAAGAGCAAATTTGAATACGATTAAAGATCCTTTTAAGCTCTCTGCATTCACATAAATTACTGATTGATGGATTCTTCAGACGATGGCAAAAGAGATTTGTATGCAGTAATGCACGTACAGGAGCATTCAAAATTGCCCTATACATTTCCATACGAGGAAGTACGTGCATGTTTGGAAAATATGGATGGTGGGAAATATATATATACAGTATATTCACGCAAGAGAAAGCGTTCAGGGAGAAAATTAGGTGTCTCCCACCTGCAATAAGGAGCCTACATGCAAGTACAGCAAGTGGCGCAAGGGCTATTCTTTCTTCACATATTGAGCACGCCAAAATATATGATATGGAACAGCAATATGTCATGAGTTTAAATATCATTTGGCGAGGAGAAATAGCTACTGCCCGAGTACTATATTTATTGTGACACAGCATAATCACTTCACTATTAGACAGCACAATGTTTCCTTCCATACTCTGCATGACACAAATGGCTATTTCAAGCTTTATCTCTTACGATGCAGGAAATGTATAGGCCAGGATTAATGCGATGGATTGAAAGGCATGCCGAATAAGTAGGAATGTTGAGTTAGAGAGAATATATTGTTAGTCCATTTTCAACTAACCTTCACAAAATCAGTTGAGGGTTGGAGCACTTGTAACATCAATATATATCAAGTGTAAAATTAGCTAATAAACTGCATCATTTGACAAGATGCCCACCAGTAAACTTATATACAGTATATTGAAGCTTGGTATGATTCATCTTGGATACTCCTGAACAGGGTGTCTACTAATTAAACTTTTATTTCAAAATTCCAGTATATTTCCAGGAGTTTCAATGATATTTGTAACTTGTTTGCAGGACACAAAGTACATAAAGCGAAAGATAGTTACCCAACAACCCACATTAATCCCTGGATGCAAACCGATGAATAAGTGGAATGAACCAGTGATTTTCAAAAGACTCAAGCTTAGTATTTTTTTTCCAAGCAAATTAAAAGAGGAACACAGAAATCAATAAACGAAATTATGTAAAGTGCCAAAAATGATAAATTTCTAGGATTTAGAGAAACATTAAAATAAAATATTTAAAATTCAATGTAAATAAATTTAAACTATATATTACATATAACATTTCAACAAAAGCATCCTCCCCCTCTCCCCCTCTCCCCTCCTTCCCATAACCCACCCCCCTTACCCCCCTCCCAAACGGGAGGAAGGCGGTAGGTTGGGGTATAGCCATATGGGCGAGACAGCAAGTTAATTTAAGTTAAGTAATTAAGAAAAATCTGCAGCCATGGTCGGGCGCGAACCCACGATTAACAGTATAAACTAAGACACTCTAACCCACTACGCCATCTCGCCGATGGACCAATATCATGTTCCAACCAGTCTCTTATATCTAACCAAGCTAGTCCTTGATCTACACATTACAAATATATATTTTTATATAGGTGCTCAGAGTGAGCCTATTTCAATAAAATTATTCAAGTGAAATACAGGTGAAGTTTTGCTAGCTGTACAATAATCGGAAAGCTCCTCTAGCCTTAAAATCATCCACTTGCTTTATCTAAGCGAAATTAGGAACGAGCTGTCATATTTAATGTCATCAACATGGATTTAACTTTGGTTAGCCCTGCAAATCAATCAGAATATGCAAAGCTAGCTGCCATTGTTGCCTGCATGGTAGCCATCTTTGTTCCCATATTTGGTGGTCAACATTGTCTGAAATGAATCGTGAGTGGATTCAGCATCACATGCTTATAGGGGTGGAACATTTGCGATGCAATTGAACGAATGAGTAGTGGATTGCTCCTCTATTCATTTGTGAACTTTTTATTTGAAATTGGAATACAAATCAATTTACATAAGTTTGGCTAAATTGCATCACCAGATAGACATCTATAATTAAATCATATGTATAAAATACATCAGCATCACATAGGTGCACATCACATATGTGCAAATACGTAAATACTGTACTATATAACAAGCTTTGTTGCAAAATCAATCTATACACATGTGCAGGTGTCACCATCACAATACCCAGACTTTCTGCCATCTTGTTTGCAATGTTCCGCACATGCAGATGTGTACTTCAGCAGAGTGTCACATGTTAGTCTTCGGCCACGAATCAAACTTTCTCCACCAGCAATGGGTATTCCTAATTTACCCCAAACAACGAGGTTTATAACAGGGCTGAAGAGTATAAATTGATAAAATTCTACAACAAGCACATCTGTTATAATTGCTCTTACCATTTGTCTGAATTAATATGAAACCTGATATGAGCACTAGAAGCAATACTTTCATTTGTTGGTTTGCCATTGCTGGAATAAACTGCTCTTGAAACTTGAAAATGGAATGGATGTGTATAAAACAAAGTGAGGTTATTCTCTTTTTATAAGTGGATTTTACAGAGTTCATGATCGAGTCACCTGTTTCATTTTATGAGTGACGTTTGCTAAAAAATGAGAATGAGTCACAATTTATTTTTTCAATTCATTAGTGTATAGTTTGTTTTGTGACTATTTTAGGGTTTCAGTGTGAATGGCCCTCGAGGGGATTCCCCTGATAAATTGGAAAATGAAGCTTCGATTTTTTAAAACATGCAAAACATAGGCTCACTCTTGCATACATGCTAAATATATCCCACAATTTTAATTCTATACAAATTTATTTTCAGGCAAATTCAATACATTTTTCTTCATGGCGGTTTAAACATAGCCTATGGTACAATAATTTTTATTTGGCTTGCCCAGTAAAAAAAGTCACGCAGGATCTTGCTAAGTTTGCAGAAAGTTTTTTGCAGGAATACAAGCACGTCATGCAGGAAATTGCTGCAATGTCCTGCAAAAACATTCCTGCAAATCATATATTCCTTCATAAATTAACAAACTTTTCTTCATGAAATATCCTGCAGGAAATATCCTGCAGAAAACGTTCTCAAATCCTGCAGCATATGTTTGCAGTTCGAAAATCCTGCAGGATCCTGCATAAATTTTTGTACTGGGTTAATTAAAACGAAAATAGTTTATTTTAGTTATATGGAATTATTGGTTCTTTGAACTCCTCATTTTCTGGAATTGATCACGGCCCTCAGTTTGTTTGGGTCTGCACCAGAAAATTCCTCCACCTACAATTATAAAAATGACAAAGACATTGTTATAGAAAACCAAATGTTTTCTAAACAACTGAGAAAAATATGCAGGTATAACTATGTTATCCAGTGTTAACAGTACCTTAGTTCCACTTTTCACAAAGACAAAAGTGGGCATGCTTCTGATGGCATACTGCTGGGAAATGTCCTGTAATGTATTTAGGTATGAATGTATGCAGGCGGCCATCTTGCTTTTAGTTCAATATGGAGAACAATGAGCCAATATACATACTGGGCATTTATCTACATCCACTTTCAGGAACACAACATCAGGATACTCCTTGGAGAGTTCCTTAGTAAGAAATGTATGTGATTTTAGAGAAAATGAAATCAATCACTTTGTGATTTGGCAAGTGATGTGGCATAAAATAATTTCAGAAAATTATATAACACACTCATTTACTTCCAGTAATGGTGCGATTTTTTGGCATGGACCACACCAAGTTGCAAAGAAGTCGATGACCACTAATTTGTTTCCAGCTGCTGCAAGCTTCCCTTGGAAATCCCCCTTTGAATAACAATTACAGGTATTATTCCTAAGTCTAAATTAAATTGATGGAAAATTTGAATAATGTTTAACCGTTGCTACTACACTTACAAATAATTTTTTCAGACGTGTTTATAATATTAATTGCATGTTTATTATATGTCTCATATCATCGATTTGCATGTTCAATGACTGTTTTGCTTTAATCTGCTATAATTAAACTTGATAGGGGTCAGTTTCAAACGTTTGAATTTTTTTAAAGATGTATTGTATTTAATTTATGCATTTTTAGATAATGACAATATTAAAGAAATTATTCAAACTTAGAAATATATGTAATATTTAATTTTAGACTGTATTTATGTTTATTGATTGCATTGTTAATTTGGTAAATTTCTTGATTTATTTCCGAAATTTTTGCTATGGGAAAACCTATATTTAAATTATATTCAAAAACACCTTACCATGTCAATAACTTGGTAGACCATGATGGCTAAATTAGTTGACAAGTGTTTGACTATCAGTGGATCTGTTTGCAATGATTTGGTTAAGCACTAGCTTGCAGTTGCTTTAAAACAAGCTAAAAAGTATGTAATATTACATACGTACAGGAAGGCCAACAGCATATACTAAGAAGTCTGTAGTCGTTTCTGTATAAATTCTTATCCCTATTTAAAGGAAAATGATGTCAAGGCCCTCCCACATTTCCTATAAACCAATAGTGAATTCACTGGAATCACATGACTGCTATTTGCACAATCCAAAAACCTTGACCATATAATGATTATAAAAACATTTCTAATAAATTCCAGATTAAAAGGTTATTTCAGATTAATAGTTACCTAACTTTTACAACTATGTATATGTTGACTTTGGATAGTTCTTTTTTGATGGGTATCATATGTAAACTTTATACATAGGGAGTGATACATTGATAACTAATATTTTATTTGTTTGACAGACCTATAAAAATTGACAAATAGCTGTAAGATTTTTATAGATTGTCTTCCAAAAATTTATTTAGAGGTATATTCGGTTGCCTTAAAATTGCAAAATTTGTACATGCAGGGTGTGAAGTACAGCAGGCTTCCAAATTTATAGGAAAAATAGGAATTTTCTTAAAAATTATAGGAAAAATTATAGGAATTATCCATTTATTATAGGTAAGAAAATAGGAAAAAACATATTGATCATTACATTTATTGGTATCATTAGGGGTTATTCACAATTTAAATAACAAATGATGATAATTTTAAATGTCTCCTTTCACTCCATTATTTTTGCTTTCTTTTCTTGTTGGCAAACTCATCTGCAAGTCCTTCAATTAGTTTTTGTTTCATTTCTTCAAC
>JAQIWR010001776.1:0-12731 GCA_034695945.1 Glomeris hexasticha
AATGCATGACGCAAAATCGAACGTTTAGAGGGAAATCTCGGCGCTTGGCCGCTCTCTCTCTATCAAGGCTCTCTATTGCCGACTATTGGCTGTCCGCCATTGCATTCGCGCATGTGAAGCTTAAATCACCATGGTAATCACCAATCGCAGCCTCGAAAAAATTTTGCCCGAATGTAATGGCGGCAATGGCGGCAATGGCGGCACCCAAGAAAGCGAAACATATCACAGATGTGACAGTGAACGAGTTGAACTGTCTCCATTAAAATTATGCTAATTTCTATTGTGGCAGTTTATTTAAGGGTGCCACTTGCACCTTTTCCACAAAACAATACAAAGACAGGTTCTCAAATGTTCTTGCTGATGGCAAGGATCCTAAAAGGGCAATGGACAGACTGGAGGCAGATAGATGGTAGAGCGAGATGGGTCTTGGAGGTCCTGGTCCCACGGTCCTGCAGGTTCCCCTCCTGAGTAGAGTTGTCCTTTTCAGGGTGTTTGGTTCCTCCACATAAGCAGGGAAAAATGCATTAACGAGGCCTTGTTACCTTGCTTGCTGGTCAACAAGGTGGCAACAGGGCTGTCTGGGGAGACCAAAAGTGGATGGGTCTCAGATGGAATGGTGATGTGAGGATCCTGGATTGTTGTCCGAGAGGTGTGGCTTATTTGGAGTGATGAGGATGACTTCTACCATCTTGTTGGAAGATAACTGACCTTTTCCAAAAATGTCTTGGGTTTTTATAGGATAAAAGTCATGTGACTGGTCAGGTGACAGGGAAATGAGTGTTGCTATTTGGTCATGGAGTGGTGATGTAAGTAACCAGTTGACCCTTGAGCCTTTTGTAGTCCTTGCCTCATTCCAAATGGGTGAATTTGGTGTATTTCCTAGAAACAAACCAAAACAAAGAAAAATAAAAGAGTGACAGGAAATCACAATTTTGAATCTGTCACACTATAGCCCCAAAAGTTCCACCCAATACTATAACAAGCAACACATTACACAACTTGACCTCAATTTTTCAACAGCTAATTATTGCAAAGTGCCAACATACTGCAACCTCTCAAAAAAGAGGGTTGTACTAAAAGCAATACAGCTGTGATAAAAACTATTTTAATATTTGAAAGAGGTGCTTCTTCAAATTACATAAGTACGAGGGTTATACCACAAGTAATGCAAATGTGAACAGAACTGCTTTAATAGTTAACAAGTCATTCAAATTACACAACTAGTTAAAGTAACTAACTATTCCCTTATACGTCTGATTCAGAATGTTCAGTCTAATTACACATTACAGGTGAATAATAGATATGGGATGCGGCAGAAAGGTCTCCCCAATTTGGGAAGACTGTAGCTAGAGGGAGGGTGGGATTACAACTGTGGGAATTGTGTCAGTAACAGATGTAGTAATGCCATTTTTAATACATAACATACATAACATTTTTGGATCGGTAACATGGCGGTAAAGTGTATGTGAAAGTTACCGCGCAACCAAGGCGCAACTTTATCGACGAGCCGCTCACAGAGCGCCGTTATCGGCGAACAGCCATTTTAATTCACATCGCAGCAATAAAAGCGCGATGCTCTCCCATCCAAGGCATGTTGTGTATTAAAAACGGCATGACTGCAGCTGTCTAATGGTACAATCCCCACCACCATACCTCCACCCATACCATGCAATATCTAGTCTTCCAAATCGGGGACACCTTTCTGCCGCACCCTGTATGAAGCAGTGGCAATAAGCAGTCTGTCCATTATCCACAGAAGGCTACATAATGTTTATGGAGATGACACCATTAACCAGAACAATGTGCACTGGTAAATGAAGAAGTTTACAGAAGGGGAAACAAGTCATTGCAGATAGACCACACAGTGGGAGACCAATCACCTATGACCACCAATTATACCAATCGTCAATGTCTGGATGAATTGATTCACTGAGTCACAATCCATTATCTTGCTGCACAACTATGCTGTGATCCCAATGTCCACAATGTCATACAGAAAGACCTAGGGTTTTGGAAGAAACCTTTATAGATTTTGTGGCGGGATGAAATATTGGGGATGTCTTTATGCTCAAGAAACAGAATCAGTCCATGGAATGGCATCACACCACTTTTCCAAGGCTTAAAGAAAGTTGAAGAGCCAGCGATCAGCACAGGAAATCATAGTGACTGTTTTGGGATATAAGTAGCCGGCCTACATCATTCTCCTAGATTTTCTGGAACATGGCCATATACAGTGAATAGTGGGCAGAAAGTTGAGACACTCAACAAGCTTAGAGAAGCCATTAGGAGAAAAAGTCCGAAGAAGCATCTCAAAGCAATCCACATTCACCATAGCAATGCATGACCCTACGTATCTTTGGCAACGAATTAGGTAATCAGTAAATTGGGCTGGTCTGTGTGGACTGTTTTCGGGGACAACTGGAATCTAAGCTGGTGGGGAAGATTATATTGAGTAAAACTGTTGTACAGAGAAACAGATCACCGTATAATTTAAACGACCTCCGTCAGTACATAAAAAGTTCTGCTCACATTTGCATTACTTTCAGTACAACCCTCGTACTTTTTATAGAGAAATTCATGCTTATTTATATTAAATTTGTATCATGTTTCATTATTGGCGATTAAAGTGAAAATCTAGGTGGAGCTGTTGATCACGCGAAAATGACGCCGATACCGGTACAGCCGCATGTGTTTACAATGGCTGTCTCCGATTTTCGCCTCGTCGGTTATAGTAGTCACCACGAGAGTTGACCCTCGGTGGCTTACGATTGTGACGCACGCTACTCTCTAAACAGAGTGCCACCGGTGCGATTCCTGCACATGGTCAGCCAGATGGAACCCTGTTTGGAGAGTAGCATGCGTCACAATCTTAGCCAGCCGAGGCTCAACTCTCGTGGTGACTACTATAGGTGAAACGCGTTGAGTCCATTACATTGTAAACAAAATCTGGTTAATTCGTAAAGGAAAAATATAACGTTATTGTTTATATGGAAGTATATTGCCGTGGTGCACAAGGATATAGATACTAATTGATATCTACCAATTACTAATCATGTGTTACGCAATGATCCACTCTGTTCGCTTTAATGCTCGGTGTACACTATAGCAGTGATGCGGGGCTTACGCTGCAAATGATGTGTGTGCTGATTGGGTGGCATTTACATATGTCAACGTGATGTACACTTGACTTGTGCAGTGCAAACTATGCGCATTCTGGAAAATGGCGATAGATGGGTAATTCCAACTTTAGGACTGATATTATTAGCACAGCTGTTCTGCAAAATGCATCGGCTAGTGCAAGCTTTGAAACCTGGGAATATGGATGGATTACTACAAAATCATTGACTAATTATCCCGCATGATCACTATGCTTTGGAAAAAAAGGCTATACCGTGCCTCTTTGGTAGCACACCCAAATCCCGCTAGAAGGAGCTTATTTTCATAAGTGTTTATTGAGTTACGCTGTATCTTTTTAGCGAACATTAGAGCTACAGGATTTTTCATATAAATCCATGGTTTGTTTATGGTTTGTCTCTAAAAAAATCCCATAACTTCCAAATTCTTTATACATCAAAAAATTGGAAAAGTTACTATTGGAATATTTAAAAAATTGAAAAACGGGTTCCAATGTCTTTGGTATCACTAATTTCGAATTTAAAATAATGGATTTATGCACATGCATGTCTGATTTATAAAAACTACTTTTTTGTAATTGTAATGTGCACTAAAAAAACATGAACCTTGTGTTCTTACTGGGATGGTTGTGTGGGTTGTGTGTCATTTGAAGTGTGAGGTGATACTTGCGCCAAATTCCAACATGCACTTGCTTCTCCGTAATAAGCCTCCTTACAGTAACTTCCAATCTGCATTACACAAGTTTTGCATTTTTTGCAATCATTTGGTTTTTGTGTAGCTGTCAGCATATGTTCTGTTTTTGACAATATAATAGTTCAAAATAATGTAAATTGAGAGAAGATATGCGTGGCATTGCATATGACCCTTGATATGACTGACTTGCCCACTCGCAGCGATCGAGTAACTGTTGTTTGCGTTTAAAATGCTTACTGTAAATCCAAATTTACTTTTCAGTGAACCATCTGGTATTGACAGTGAGGAACATTTATCAGAATTTTGTAGAAAATATTTCGGAAAGTTTGCATAATATCTATAAGTTTCAATGATTTTCATAGTAAGTATTTCTTCAGGGTTTCTGGGACTACTGTTTAACTGTTGGGGCAACATGCAACAGGTGTTTTATGTACTCCAATAAAGCCCTTTCTCCATGTATAAAGCTTTCTATGGTTTTGGTGTCATGGGCGCAACCATTATAGTCCTTCCAAAGAAAGATTGAGCCAAGACCATGCCAATTACCTCGTTTGAAGGGGTGCACGGTTGCAGGTGGGCAGGTTATGACGTGCTAGTATTGCCACAAACTGCAACCGTGCACCCCTTCAAAATTGGTAATTGGCATGGTCCTAGCTCAATCTTTCTTTGGAAGGACAGTACCATTATGATAAAAATTTGATACAGTGCCATTACAGAGAGGGAGAGAGAGAGAGAGAGAGAAAGATAGAGAGAGAGATCACTGAATAGTAGTTCAGATCAAGTGAGATCCCCGAAGCCTTCTCGCGCGCGCGCGTGCAAGCGTACCGGCAGAAAATGAGAGTACGGGTGAACTTAGGATTCTACGAAGTAGAAAGTATGAGTGAATATTCTCAAAAGAATATAATTTCTTGGTTGGTATGAGGATCCCTAGTACGTCTGTTCCTATCTCTACTGTTGGCCACATTATCCGAAGGGCTCGTAAGCCGCGAGCCGTTGCCGGACGTCGCGCCGCCAACGTTCGTGTTCGGGTTGGTGTTCGGATACGAATGAGAGTACTGCAAAGGATGAGGAGATTGGGAGGTGTCAGGAGAACTGGGACCACTTCGAACATGTTGCAAGTTATTGAGCACGTGCTGTAAAGGTGAAGAGATGCCACTGAACGAGTTCGACTTCGACGAACCGGCCGCGACAACCGGCTGCATCTGCGCTAGCTGACCGACACCACCACCAGCACTTCCATTGCTGGACAATTTCAATGGCAACTGTTGCTTCGCTTGCAGGTTCTGGCAAGTCTTCTGCTGGTTAGTGGCGCTGTACAAGTTAGGAGGTAAAGGGTGATGATCCCTCTTCGGTGCCGCGACTTGACTCGAAGACTGCTGCGCCACTGCCGGGCTACTGGTCGAATGGGTGGACACGACAACCATCTTGGCAACCTCAGCTAGTTTCACGCTTCTAGAATCAACTGGTTGCTGTTGTTGATGTTGTTGCTGTTGAGGTGGAAGAGGAAGAGGAGGAGGAGGACCTGCAACGGAAGCTGTTGACGCCACGGTAGCAGGTACGGGTGTCGGAGGACTTATCGGAGAGGTTTTCTGGGACAGGTTCTTGGCTTGAAGGTCGCACGATGCTGACCTCTTGTGGTTAGGGTTAGCTGTGTTGGAGGTTGGAGAGAGGCAATCACTATGGTAGGTTGTTGGGGATAGGCAAGGACTCTCCGTGGATACATCGGAGTCCGAATGTTGCGCGTCAGCGGCGGATGAATTTGGGCAACCGGTGCTCACGATGGTCATGTTGGGACCCAAACCTATTCCTCTCTTCTGCAGGGTCTCCAGTTGTCTGTATAAATGTTCTCTCTGTTGATTGACATCGTCTTTTTCGGCTTTCAGGTGCTCCTGGATAACGGTCAAAGAAACAGAGGTTCAGCAAACAAGCCGTGAAAAAACTACGTTTTTTGGGAACTAAGTTTATTTAGGTCTTTTGTAGCAAATATGATATTGTGCCCTTTCGATTTTATTAGGACCACTGTGCCCTTTCAATATTATTAGGCCCATTGGACCCTTTAGATTCCATTGGAACTATTGGACCACTTGTATTCCAGTAGGATCATGGCATACTTAAGGTCTGATTAGAAAAAAAAACATTTGGCCATTTTGATTACATTACGACCATTAGGCCCTTTCGATTTTATTACGACCATTAGGCCCTTTCAATTACATTAGGACCATTGTATACTTCAGGTTCGATCAGAAAAACATTTCACCCTTTGAATTCCATTTGAAACATTAGGTCCTTTGAATCTGTTAGGACCGTTGTGCCCATTCGATTACAATAGGTCTATTTGGGCCCTTTAGATTCCATTAACACCATTGGGCCCTTTCGATTCTAGTAAGACAATTGCATACCTCAGGTCTGAATAGAAAAACATTTGGCCATTTCGATTACATGACGACCTTTAGGCCCTTTGGATTTCATTAAGACCATTAGGCCCTTTCAATTACATTAGGACCATTGGAACCTTTAAATTCCATTGGGCCCTTTGGATTCCAGTAGGACCAATGCATGCTTCAGGTTCGATTAGAAAAACATTTCACCCTTTGAATTCCATTTGAAACATTAGGTCCTTTGAATCTGTTAGGACTGTTGCGCCCTTTCGATTACATTGGGACCATTGGGCCCTTTGTATTCCAGTAGGACCAGTGTATACTTCAGATCTAATTACAAAAACATTTGACGGATTCCATTTGAAACATTGGGTCCTTTGAATCTTTTAGGACCGTTGCGCCCTTTCGATTACATTAGGACCATTGGCCACTTTAGTTTCCATTGGGACCTTTGTATTCCAGTAGGATCATTGTATACTTCAGATCTAGTTAGAAAAACATTTGACCCTTTGGATTCCATTTGAAACATTAGGTCCTTTGAATCTTTTAGGACCATTAGACCCTTTGGATTCCATTACGACTATTGGGTCCTTTAGATCTGCTAGAACAATTGGCTCTTTGGATCTGTTAGTACAATTGGGCGACTCGTTAGGCCCATTGAACTGGATTGGGACCATTGCGCCCCATCGCATTAGGACCATGGGATTAGTAAAATGGAGAAAGTTACAAACTTGAAGTTTGTGAAGGTCTTCCCTTTTCTCACGAAGGTTCACCTCCTCTGTTTCCTTCACTTTCTGCCATTGGATTCGTTCCTGAGTTAGTTGTTCCTGCAGATTGCGCAGCTCTTCCAGTTGATGGTTGTGCCGGTAAGGTCCTCGCTTCTCCCGGCTGTTCCTTCCCAGTTCCTGGGTCAGTTTGTTCACTTGATCCTGTGCTTTCGCCAACTCTGCCTTCACACTATATATGAAGAAAGAAATCAAGTGTTGCATCAAAATCTCTATGGAAATTAGTGGGAAAAGTTATTAACACTTAAAGTTTGTCAAATAGGAGGACTTTAAGCGTAGGCAAACCTCCTTACTTAATTACCCCGACGAACTTTAAGAGCTAATAACTTTTATTTTACTTATTTCAACGGATATTTTTGTTGCGATACCTTATTTCTTCATTATACCAACCAAAATCAACTTTAGATAGCATGAACAACATAAAAGCAAACCTCCTAACTTAATTACCCCATCGAATGTAAGCGCTAATAACTATTACTTTACCAATTTCCACAAAGATTTTGTTACAACACTTAATTTCGTTATGGAACCTTCCCAAAATCATGTCAATTAACCTGACAAACATAAAGGAAAGCCTCCTAACTTAAAGGTGAACTGACAGGGTCGACGATAATCCTTGAGTAAGTAGTGATTGTGTCCCTGATAACGATGGCACCATCGAAAATCTTGTAAAAAAAGAGTAAACAAAGTTACGAGCGTTTTACCGTCATGAGCAAAAGGCCGTTTTCGATATTGAAACGGCCTTTTCATGCGAGCGGCTTGCGGGCGGCTTTCGAACGGCTGCGAGTATTGTTCGCGAAACTCGCAGCCGCCTACAAGCTCATCACAAGCCGCTCGAGCGGCGATCGACAACGGCCGTTTCGGTAAAACGGTGATAACTTTGTTTACTCTTTTTTTACAGGATTTTCGATGGTGCCTTCGTTATCAGGGACACAATCACTACTTACTCACGGATTATCGTCGACCCTGTCAGTTCACCTTTAATGTCCGTTAGAATAGATGCCATTACCAAAAGGGTTAAACTATTTTTAAAATGGTCCGCTTGGTCCTAGGAAAAATTGCAAGTTTGAACCCGTTTGAACTGTCAAACTTTTGTCAAACGTCATATAGGTAAGGAGCTAGTATTGGAAGGAATTTTCACTGTCTTCAGGAATTGATTTATTAGACAAGCCGCAATTACTGGCAATGCTGATAAAACCAAGAGTGATAAAACCAATGGTCAGTAATTGCTTTACACTGTTAAATAAGTTAACATTTTGGCTAGATTAGCACACGTATATAGAAATACAAATGCATTTGTCATTGGAAAACCACACAGCCTTTTGATTTCCTTATCATATATTAAACAGAGACCTAATAATTTGATTATTGACATTTTCTTTCCCGAGAAAATGAGGAAACTGGCTTTCAACATGCTTCCATATAATATCAGTCATCATATACTGAAGTCTCTGAAATGCCACATTTTAAAATATCAGTAAAGGTTATATACAACTCAAATAATTAAGATAATTTCAATTTAAAATTAGATTATACCCTATCTGGGTGAAATCCATCCATTGGTTCCAGAAACTCATAAGCTCTATCCCCAAGATTTTTGTAAACTTCATCAATTGGCGACGGCATGTATTTAACGTCAAAATTTTTGTAAGTTTGTGTGTTGGAAACTTCTTCTAGGATATCAGATAGCATTTGAGCCCTCTATGCATAAACACATTATTATCACCGGATACATAGGTATTAATCAATAAATTACACAATTCAAACAATTACTTCAGTTGTCTTATTTCTTAATTCAGCATCTGAAGACATCCACCCTTTACATGGTGATAACTGACAGATTCGGCAATATCAATAGCTATATAATTCAATCCAAGTTTTATGTCCTGTTTTAATTACCATAACACATTCTAACCACTCGTAAACTTGTTTGTATTTTATATCCCCATTCAAATAGCCAGCAGGATGTAAATGGTCTTGCATTAATGGGTACAGGTAGTTTCCAGGCACTAAGCCAATTGCCAGAATGTGACTTCCGACAGGTAACACCTCCTCCTGTTAGATATACACAATAACTGAATGATAAGATTAACTGTATTCTTTGTAAAACAACAAAATTTGTTGACTTGCCATCTCATCGAAAAATCTTAGGACGTTTTCTCGGAATGCTACCGGTGTTGTCATTGCCTGTAGTGTATCATTCTGCCTGGTATATATTGATGCAGAGTTGGACAAAAGATTGGTATAATACATGCAGTATATTAAGTGTGGTAAATGAAACATTTAGTTTTAGCAAGAGTATATGGTTTTAGCTTTCCTTACGAGTTGCACACGTCGTTTCCCATTGGCGCGTATATAGCAAACACAGGCTTGTCTTTGTTTTTATGTCTGGCATTACTGTACGTAATATACTAATTAATACATAATTTGTCAGAACTAAACATAATATAACCAAGATATAACTGCATATATACTTGAAATATGTTTTACGTAACATATCATCGCTGTCTGCCCCTGACATGAGAAAAAGAAAACACACTTTGAATTTCGCTGCTATATACTGTACATACATACAGTATATCAATATGTAACCTAGCAGTTTCATGTATAGGGCTTATTCACGAGAACGTTCGACATTCTACAAGTTACCAACATGTTCGAATTTACATAGGTTTTGCACATTTTTGCGCCATTTTGACGGCAAAATCGCGTATAAGGCCAATAAACTTAACAATTGTACGACCAAAAGCTTTCCTGCATTGTTAATCACACTTGGTGTAAATATGGGTTAAATCAGTACCGTATTTCTTTTGATATCGCGAAAAATCGGACGAAATCGTCTGCTTGCAAGGCCAAAATTCGCCGATTCGAACAGAATTCGAACGAATTTTTGTGTTCGGAGCAGACGATTTCGTCCGATTTTTCGCTATTTCAAAAGAAATACAGAACGGATTTAACTCATATTTACACCAAGTGTGATTAACAATGCAGGAAAGCCTTTCGTCGTAAAATTGTTAAGTTTATTGGCCTTATACGCGATTTTGCCGTCAAAATGGCGCAAAAATGCGCATTGTCTATGCAAATTCGAACGTTTTGGCAACTTGTAGAACGCCGGCACGGTTTGTGACGTCACGTGAATAAGCCCTATACTTGGCAGAACATTATCTTAGCAAAGTATAGCTTCCTCACCATTGTAAGCAAAGTTGTGATAATCATTGTTGTTGCACAGATTACGGCTTCGCATTCTCCAGTACAATGAATCAGTGGTGAGATTCTGCAGCACAATGTCCCAGCTCGTGTTTTTGTGTCCTTGTTATTAGAAAGAACAAATAAATATGCAGAAAGTATTATTATATACAGGCTAGAAAGTAATGTAGTACCCGTCCCAAAAGACAGTTCTGGCCAGTCTATTCGGTTTGATATCACGTAAGACAAGTAGGAGAATATTTGCTAAGCACGTAAAACAGCAGAAATGTAATCAGGATTGCAGGTGCACGGAAGTAAATTTAAAAGGAAATATTTAAAATTCTTCAAACTGGTGTATATTTAGTGACATCTATCCATTCAGGAGGGAAGTGGAAATGTGCTCCTATCGAATCACCAAAATACAAGAAACCTCTCGGGTCAGAATCGGCGCACAGCTCCGTCTCGTATGGAACAAAGGTGATTGGATTAACCCCCTTAAAACATAAGAATATCTATTTGCAAGGAGAGATTTTGAGAGAATACAAGCATATATAATATGAACCAATGGAATATGTAACACAATATTATTCAAATGAAACCTCACCCAGATACCATTACAGTTTGAATCAAAATACGAATCTTGATCAAGTGGGCTGTGCAACAAAAGAATAATTAGCAACTTCCCAATTGGTATACGTAATGCATGCAAATAATCACATGCGACCAGGATAGATTTCACTGCTGAAGTCACTACAGTCATAACCTCTCCAATTGTAGCCACGTTCAACCTGAAATAATTTAACTGCATCATTCCAGCTTCTACAGACATGTTATATGCTCAGTTATAGTACATACATCTATTGTGCTGAAGCCATCTTTGTCAAAATCAATCGCAGGCACCAAGGGTTTAATTACCTCAACTCTACGGAATAATTTCAGATTTAAACCATCCAAACATTGTCAAAATCTCAGCTTACATTATTCACTTACTTGGTCGTATTATCACATAGCGATTTAAACACTGGGAAATCACAAAAGTGTTTCAAATCAAAACCTTTCGCTTCATCTCTTTTTGGCGCCCAATTCTGAATCAAACATTACTTTGTAATCTTAATCCAGATCATATAATCAACAATAATTATTTTTGACACCTTATTACGCTTCAAGGCTGCTACAATGGCTTTTGGGAAGCCTTCGGGTGGTTCAGGCAAGAGGTGACATGTAGGTTGACCTGGGATTGCCTTACAGAAACTTAATCCATAACAAATGACATCAGCACTGTCCCCAGAGTCTAATCTGATATATGTTTAAGACACTGCGCTTATTATGGACAAATATACGTATAATGTTTATAAGATGGTGTGATTGGCTTATTACTGTCGAGCAACAGTAGTCCCAAAGAAGAATACTGATTGAAAGCAGACTGATCCGTATATACCAGGAAGGTATGTACAGAAGGTTGGCAACACTTCCCAAGATGCCAGCATATGAAGCTGCTTGATATGAGATAGAACTAAGAACAAAACTGTACAAGCTGTAAAGTCGAAATTATTTTAATTCTCCATCCCATATCATATATTACACTATAGTAATCTAAAAAGTATAACTATTAAGCTTAATTACAAGTTATGATTTTTAAAATTGAAACATTTTTTAACCTTATAATCTAATACACATTTATAAGAAGAAGGCCAAACCTGCACAATCTCCATGTCCATTTGTCCCTACATCTTCAGGTGTCTGAAATATACTGTTTAAAAGTGTATCTGCATTGTTTGGAGTTGCAAGAATCACAAGTAATAATGGTAAGATTTTAAAATCAACAGCCATATTCAGACCAGTCTACTAGTTGTCCATACCAACAACATGTATTACAAACGTTTTTGCTACTATTCCAATACGCATTTGGTAAATAACAGATGGTTATTTCATATGACGTACCGAAACAACTGGCAACACAAGGCTGCATGTATATCGCATATACATTTGGAAAACAAATAGTAAACAATTGCTATAGAATTGTTACTGACAGATATCGACATTTTTTGAATAATTAACATTTTGAGGTTTTGTGAAAATAACAATAAACTGTTCAGTATAAACTTGTGGCATATCCTATATAGGAATTTCCACATTGTCTATTACGTACTATGTAATAATTTAAGCAGCATACTCGTATAGTTTGAGCCATGAGCTCATACGTTTAAGCAATGAGGTTTAAGGTAGAGCATCGGTCAGCCATTTTGTTTAGTGGGCGGGCTAAGCTAGTTACAGTCTAAAATCGATCGGTTATAAAAAAGCAACGCATTTGTAAATAAACGAAATATATACTAGTACAATTAAATAATGCGATAACCTTATCTTTTTCACATATTTTATTCACAATGTTGGGTCCATTGTTGTGGGTAGTGCAATTTATATTTCAACAAGCCGTAACCCGTCAAAAATTGACGGAAAATGTGAATTATTTGATATGTATGAAAATATTCTAATTCAGTGTGACGTGACACTGATAATATAATATCCATGCGGTCGCCGGCCGTATGCTGTATTTTAT
>JAQIWR010001777.1:0-12731 GCA_034695945.1 Glomeris hexasticha
ATACCTTTTTCGAATTTAATTAATAACTCGTTAACCATTGCGAATTGGTTAACATACCAAATAGCCATTCTCTATAGATTATCACTCCGAATAACATATTAAAATTTTTTTGTTGACTTCACTGTCCCTTTAAGATTAAATTGAGCACGTCACTGGCTGGAAATGGACCTCTGAAATTCATCCAGTGACCTCATTTATATATCCATTTTAATCTGAGAATGCATTTATGGTGTGTCATATATGAAATGTGTTTTCCTGCACATATAACATCGCATATAGCTATTAAAAATAAAAATATGAGAGGTGGTAGCAACATGTTGTCATTTTATTTAAATATTGGAGAAATCCCACAAAGTTTGCTTGACCTATATATACAGATAAGTTTAATTGCAATGTGCAAGACAGGCAAGTACCTACTAATAAGATTCCAATAGGTAACTTGCCCTTCAAGGTACCTCCCAAGGATGTTGATTTATATTTGGATATATTAAAACATTCACTACATTTAAATTACTAATCTGCTGCACATGTAGTATAACAACATGACATTATGACATATTACAGTGCAAATGACTCATTCCACTATAGCTACACACAGAATTTAATCAGCACATGCGGCAACTTTACAGTTTGAATCGCAACTGTGACTTTAACGATTTTTCAATTAAAAATAATGGCATTGAAATCACTTTCAAAGATGAATTAAATCCAATTTCCGCAGTTTTAATTCATGCTTGGCTTCCACACATATTGCAAACACATCCTCTTAAAGTTATATTACTTCCAAAATTAGAGGATGAGCCTAGAAACTTGGCTCACCATGTCATTTAGGACCTATAAACTGCAAGTGACAAAAGAAACTGGTTTTAAACATATGACGTTTTTAGCACTCGTATTTTGCTATCTATACTGTATATTACGAATGAAAAAATATTTTATATACAGGTACAACGTAATTACTAGCTATTTTTAATGAGCTCATTTACAAAAAAATAAAAGTAATAAATATTTTGTTGCAAATGGAAACAACAAAATCCATAAATAAAAGTTTTTAAATTTATACATGCAGGTGAATATTGAATTCGGTACATCTTAATTGCAAATATTCAAATATGGGATTTGGCATTCCATATGGTACCTACGCATATGAAAACCTTCAAATTTAATTTCCTCTTTCCAATTGATATGCACACAACAATTGAAATATTAATGGAATATTAAGTGTCCAATTTGAACTCAACATGTTTTCAGTAATCTTCAGGAATATTTCTGACTACCAGTTACAAACTTTTTAAAACTACAATGTCACCTATATCATATTTTTCTCCCCTATTTGTGCTTTTTTTTTCAATTTAATACATCACTTCTTATGGTGATTGGTGTTTTTCCTGAATTCATCTACACATATATAATAAATAAATGAATTACAAAATTCATAAGAAAAAATGATGAGAGAAATGTTACACAATTAAAATTGCAGCGTAACGAATATATACTGATATTTCCAAAATGCTTAAATAATAATATCAAAACAAATAATGTACGCAATTAACCAAAACCTATTTAAGGGCATGGTCATTGCCACTTCAACCCTCTGAACCCTACACTTTATGGCGAATCCCTATACATTTCTGAATATTTCTCAATATGATTTAATAATTAATATATGGTGCACATGACAAACTTGAACAATAATAATATTCTAGCCTTATTTTAGCATTAATTTAGTAAAATCTTTCATAACACGCAACTTTTCATTGATATCAGTCCTATGACGTTCAACACGTGAATGAGATCATGCATGGGCCTACTCCTTGCGTTACCGAGCTAGCTGCTATATAAAAGTTGCACTCTTGCAAGTTAAATGGTCCACGTATATAGTTTCGCTCTAGGCTATAGTTATAGAGAAAAGCGAGTAGGCCACGCGGGTTTTTATTATAGATATATACACATACACACATATATGAGTTTGGCACGTGCCAGGGCTGGTTTATGCGCCACTCAAGTCAAAGTTACACACTCACCACTACTAGGTGGGACGTCCCCCGTCCGGCATTAATCGCTGCTTTTTCTCGCAACTCCTGCGAATGCCTATGTCCACCGGAACACCTTGTCCTCCACCAGTGTACTCGATATAGTATAGGCTATACACCCCAAAATGGTGCACCTTCTACACTCGGTGCAGTTGCTGCTGCAGCTGCTCCGAATTTCGGATCGTGAAAAACGAGAGCAGCAGCATGAAAGAGGTGTTGAGAAGAGCCGAATGTGCAGTTGACCAAATGAATTCAGCTTTTGCAGTCAGTCAGAAATGTGCTACTTTTGCTCGGTGCATGTGCAGCAGCAGCAAGCTCGCAGCTACAACTTCCCCCGCCTACAAAACAGCTCTGTCTGTATGCGATCCTCCTCTGAGTGCAACGCGCATGCGCCAAATGCGCAGGGATACTATATATACCACCTCTCCAAATCCTCCTCCTTCTCCTCAACTTCAACTCCAATTCTAACTTCAGTCCGACTATAATAACTCCTCCACCACCTCAATCCTTTATCTTCATCTTACATCCTCCTTCCTTCCTTTATATATACATTTTTAATCACCAATTCTTTTATCTTTTTTCTCCAGCATTCTTTGTCGACCGATCCCCCACTTGCTTGCCATCCATGATACATGATGTAAGGAGCAAAAATTCATCTGCATCTCACAGCATGATTCCTAGTCGTCTGATAACTTATGCATTGCAGAGACGCATGCAAAAGCCTTGTCATTCGCCCAGACGATATTAAAACTTTTATGTGTGGTTTCAATTCGTGTATATATGAGAAGAAAAATTCCTCCCATGCAGGTTGGAATTAAGTTTGGCTAATTTCCATAACAGGGCCATGCATGCACATATAGATATATCTACTCAAACAGAATTCACTCGACGTTGGCGGCCAACCACTTTTATATTAAGTAATAAATAAAGTGTTACCAGTGAACTCACTCCAGGGAAAGCGAAAGTTTTTACCACGATTTTTCTACATCAAATTTATTACAACATGCATAGTTCAATTAACAATCAATTTGTATAGTTGGCAGGTTTCCCTAAATGGATTTTTATACTGAAGGAGGAAAAGTTAGTGCATGGTTATGCTACCACTCTATTTCCAAAAATGTATAGTTTCTTTCCAAATTTGTTGATTTTTAAAACAATTAAGCTTTTTACGATCGAAAATTTCCCCACAATTTTATTGCAAGTTTATACTTGTTGTGAAAATTATATATATATTTGTGTAATTTTAAAAATACATTAATGCAGTTTTTTCCAACTGACTTTCCAAAGGGTCTTCATAAATTTTGCCTCTTTTTCCAGATAACTTATAATTATTTTGGAATGCATAAAATAATCCATATATAGGAACTCTCCGGAAAAATTTTGTTTCCTACACAAGTGATGAAAATGGATCTTTTCACAGTAACATGTATTAAAATTTGGGGATTGTGCGACAGAATATAGCAATTATCAAGTTAAGATATCAAGAGACTAAAACTGCATGTAATTATACAAAATTAAATTCCTATAGTTTTTTAATTCTTTTGCAGCAAACTATTGCACAATTTTATAATCAATATTATACTACGAATTAATAAAAAGGAATATTATAGCGGAATATTTCATTATTCGCATGTGTTGCTAGCTGAACCTAACCAGGATTGAATATTTAATTGATATGAACGTTGTTTGACGTTATTTATTACAATATATAAGCCTATACATATAGACTGCACAATTAACCCTCCTCGTATAAAGAACGTTAAATCTGATGTTAGGTCAAATTTGCAACACATTTCTGCATGTTATATGTGCTGTTGCATATAACACGAAATATAAGCGACTATTGCGGTTCAACAAATGGGTCCATAAAGCTCAAAAAGTCGAATATAACTTCCCACTAAATCACGCAACAGACTATACATAAAAACAAAAAAAGCCTCTGCATGCATGGTGTCTTCGTTTACATGCATATCTGCTTGATTAACACAACAATATCCGAGGCAAATTTTACATGCATGCATATAAATTAATATTTTGGGATATGTTTAATTCTCACATAAATGTAATTAAGTAAAATTAATGCAAATACCAACTCCAAATCCAGCTGATAATAATAAATATTTTTAACGGAGTCTAAGTGACCAGACAGTAAAAATCAATATAATAGATCGATACCTTTAATCTAGGCCTGTTTATATCGCATGCAATTCATGAATTATATATATTACACATTTTTCACACTTAAACTTAGGCCCTACTTTGGTGGACAATACGTAAATATATATAGGCAACTCTTTTTCTTCGTATATATAGGTCATAAAATGTTCAAAATTAGTTAAATGTATATAAGTTATCTCTACTGTTAGACCTTACATATATGTAATTTTTCTTAGTGTTTATTAAGCAACACAGTTTTTTTGTTTTTTTTGTAAGATAGTGACATTGAAAATTTAATACGAAGTCTTCATAACAAAGTCCAATTTCATTATATATAGTTATTCAAGCTTATATATAAATGACCTCCTCCCCAACCATCAAATGGCAGCAGAAATAGCCAAAATAAACATTGCATCAATTAGAGAGCGGTGTCTAATAAAAAAGCTGACTTTCTTTTGAAACCCTCTCCCTTTTCTGGAATCTGTCAGCTGAATTTCCAAACTCTTTTAATGTATATATACAATATAAGGGTAAATTTATATGCCACTTATTTTGCAAATTGCATTTCTTTGTGGCTAATATAGTTATAAAGTTTTCCCCTGCATGTACGTATATGAAAAAAATGCAGGTATAATGGGACAGACTAGTGCAAAGATGGAAATAGTAAAATACATGTATACAATGGTCCTTGAACCAGACTGAATGAGTCAACCATATTGTTCATGATTTCATTCTGAAGGCTGAATTAACGTATATACATACTGAACTACACATATAGGTTACCAATACACAGATTTTCGATATAAAAATGACGTAGTACCATAAAACCATTCATATAATATACAACATTTGGTGAACTGAATTTGTATATCAATCCGACCGACATAATTATAGGGCCTACATATAAACATTTTCATAATATATTTAATGGTCACTGCCACATCATGTATCAGGCCACCTCTCTAATACAACCAACATGGAACATATATGCCATACAAGTAGCTTTAAAGCAGAATGGCTTTCCAAGTGAGCTAGGTGATGGATGTAGCCTATACATGTCTGAAAGCTGAAAAAAAAAAAACAGATGGGATTTTGGATGCATGGAGAAGGGTTTATGAAGTGACAGGGTCAATCTATACATGTGTGCATGGTGAGTGGGGTCTCTTATCATTCTGAATTCCTTTATCTGCATGCATGGCGATGGTATACCATTCACATCAAGTTACACCTTCATCTTTTGAACGTTCAAGTATGTAAAAGTTGCCCAACTCGATTATCGATCAGTGAAAAACTTCGATCCAGTGAAGTTGCCCATGCAAAAATAAGCACAATTTTTGTTGTTATAGTGAAAAACAAATAGGCAGCAGCAATGTAATATTGCGTCTGCATACCTATCAATGAAATTCCCAAGAAGTTGAACAAAGGATTGACGTTATCCATGTTAGTTCCACCCCTAACCATTTACCATTTATTATCATTGGTGCAGGGAAGCACAATGGCAGGAATGGGACAAATGGCGTGGCTCTCAGCTGTAGTAAACAAAGCCAAGAGTCAGCATAGAGAATTTATTCTTGTTACTAGGCCTTCAGGACAATAGAATCATAGAAAGGGTGTGTGTGCCAAAATCATGTCTCCAAGGAGACGCCTATAGTAATGAGACTTGCAGTAAACTGTGTGTGGAACTGTGTGGAAAATTCTAAGGAGGAGCCAGTTTGTTTATTGATTGTCCTCTGTGATGGCATTTATTTGTCTGCACGACTGGTATCAGCACGTTAACTAATTATTATACTTTAGTTGTGTTTCTGAAGATTTAGGTTCTATATATATAGCAGTACTGTAACTGTCGAACTAAGAAATGCCTATAATGTCACATGCATGACGATAGTGCTGATGGAAGACGTCCTAAGAGGACTAATTCAAGAGCTGCCATTACCCGTCCAGTGGACCTTGAAGAGACACCTGATGGCACTACAGAAGTTTCTGGCAAATATGCTCCTAGTCAACACCAACAGCATACAAGCACAAATTTCCATTGGTTTCATTGATGACCATGCACTGATGGTACTGGTGTTTTCGAGAACCCATTTATATATATAGGGGTATAACCAAATACATTTTCTCTCGAGCACATATTTTGTAAGACATGTAAGAGATGTCTTTCCATGTACCATGCAGTAACTGCTGCATGGGGTCTTTCTTATATATTTTGAATCTCTAAATTTCTCATTTCTTAATTATTTCATGACTCAAAGCAGAGTAAATTTAAGGGTCATTCATGCCAATATTTTTGGATGGTTGTTTACAAAATGAGCTAGTTAATGGGATAGATACATTTCTGATGATATGACTAATTTCACGGACAGAATAATTTAGTCTGATTTTACAGGAAATACACTGTAAGATATGAGGTGTAAAATATATTATGAATATAAAAAACAGTGAGAAGGGCCAATCAAGATGTGAAATGTGAATGTTAGCGGTTATCTCACTTAATTCCCCACAATTTGTTCCCTCCCATTTGCTTACTATGTGACGTCAATTGGTAACTTCACTTTATAACGAATTCATAGACATTCTATAGACATTCTATGTGCAGGGTTTCTGATATTTAAACTATTTAAATATCAGAAATCCTGCACATAGTAGGCCCTATATATTAAGCACACTAAATGGTACAAGACTTGTGCAAAATGTTTATATTCTGACATGTTTGTTATCATTAATTAGTATTTTTTTATTAATTGCAAATATCTTGTATATATATATAACAATATTCAAAATACATACATATTGCTGTTTTTTTCCCTTCAGAAAACAGTTCCATGCAAAGTGTGGAAAATAGATATATATAGGTATCCATAGGGATGCGTTAAAGCAAAAAGCAAAATAAATAACCACTATATATGAATAGAACACTAAATTATTCATAAACTATCAAATTATCATTGAAAATAAATAAATAACATTTCCTCCTTCCAATAACCTGACTATATGCTCCAGATGTTATACCTATATACTTTCGAATTTGCGAAATGGTGCACGTAGAAATAATTTACATTTAATGTTTTCAACAATGATAGGTTACTAATTGGAGCTGATCAGCTGCTTGAACAGGTACTTACACGGTTCATGTGAAGATAGACTTTTCACGAGGTCGTTGGCAAGGTTTAAAATATGGCCATTAGGCCACATATTACACACACTTAGACGCTTCTTATGAACATTCCTGGAGGTGTTTCGAGACTATAAAAACTGAAACCAATCGTCTCTCTTATTATACAGTGTAGGAGTTAACGGACCCGGAGCCAAGGTTAAGAGCATTATACTATGGCTGCCATTCAGCCAGTAATGGCGGCCACAAATACACCGGAAGCGTCTTCTACCCCCACCAACAAGCTGCCATCTTTCGCCATTGGCAACGGAATACCCTCAGACCTATAACTGGGCAACAAAAGAGGAGACCACCCGCAGGCAATCACTATGGTATAATTTTTACAACACCTTGTTGCATAACGAGTTATTGTATATTTTAATTAAGGAAGTTGGTTCATTACATTGAGTGTATATTTATTTGTTCATTGTGTAGGAATGTCCTTGCTGCAAAGAATGCATGGAATGTGCAATATGCAAAGATGAGGTAATGTATAAAGTGTGCAAATTAATGTGGTCCTATTCAGAACTCATATGCATGCATGGTGTGGAAAGGGGTAAGTGTAGGTGAAATATTGTTTATCAGTGTATGTCCTGAAATGCTCCATTAACGATCTATGAGCTGATGATAACCTATGCATTGTGCCCCTGTTAATTGGTAGATGCTGCCCAGGGTATTGCTGGGTAGCCTACTGCATGTACACTCCGCACTGGGTCCATTTCTGGGTAGCCTACCCAGCAATACCCTGGGCAGCCTACAAACAGGGGCCCAATATGTACCCTAAGTAGATAATCATAAGCCCATGCATATGTTACCGCCAATGTGAATAATTATTACGTAAAATCGCAGATTAAGATTAAACTAACCATTTTACGACAAAAAGACCGTCAACATAAATTGACCGCACTGTCTGAACACGTTCATTAAACTAGCTTTTGTTAGTTTGGGATGGTTAGGTTAGGTTTGTGAACTGCACTTACCATAACTACAAGTGCAGTTAACAATAAAACCAACCTAACCTCCCGACAATTACGAAAGCTAGTTTATTGGATGTATACAGACATTGCGGTCAATTTATGTTGACGGTGGTTTTGCCGTAAAACGGTTAGTTTAATCATAATCGGCGATTTTACGTAATAATTATTCACATACATTGATAAGCAATTAATATTTCACATACTCGATCTTTCCCCTTTCCACACCGCGCATATGAGTTCTGAATAGGGCCATGCATTTACACGTAATGTAATTTTAGTTACAGGATATATATTGGAAAAATATATGTTACAGTCTAGGTGTCGGCCCGGTCAGTTTATCGGCCGGGACACCGTAAAACGTCCATCGCGCCGACACTAAGCGTTTAATCGATTTATTACCGTGAACCTAAAAGGTTCAGGACATCGAGATACATGTTTAAAGCAACTTTTGCGAACGTTCAGACACTTCCGGTTTCTGCCACACCAGCATTTACCATAACTGCTAAGACTTAAGACAAATGCGGATGTGGAAGTGACCGGAAGTGTCTGAACGTTCGGAAAAGTTACTTTAAACATGTATCTCGATGCCCTGAACCTTTTAGGTTCATGGTAATAAATCGATTAAACGCTTAGTTTCGGCGCGATGGGGTTTTTACGGTATCCCGGCCGATAAACTGACCGGCCGACACCTAGACCGGGCCGACACCTAGACCGTAACATATACAAGGTTGGTCCAATCTCTGGTAATATTCCGTAAATCAGTTGAATATATGCAAGATGTACCCAAAATGATTATGTAATAGTGCGATGTATATTTCAATTATGTTACGTCCACTGATGATGTAAAATATGACCTGGAAGCATCCCATCAAGGAAGGCTTGTTGCAACTCATGCAACATAAAACCAGCGGCAAATTGCATACAGTTTTTGCTTCAACTGCATGGAACAGGTTTACACTTCACTCATTGAGAAGAACACTTCGGGGTAACTATACGATTCAAATGTTTAAAGCTCCATAATTATTTGAGCTAAGGGATGGCATTGTTTTATGTTTTAAGCTAACAGAAGACCAAGGTGCATGGTACTTCTCCAAAAGCTGAAGTAGCGATCCTGACAAATGATTATTGTCACATATACTGTCATGTGACTGACTGTCTTGGTAACTGTGTCGTCCACTCCTAAGTACTGCATGTCTGTTGCAAGAAAGAATTTGAAAAGATTTATGCCACCCTTTTTCTTTCTAGGGCAATCACCAGCTCAAGCCACGGGCCAACATGTTATGGGCCTCCAAAGTTAGAAGAAATCGTCAAATAGAATCAATGATGTGTCACCTTTCCAGGAATCCACCTGAGCCAGAAATACATATTTCTTCTCTGGAAGCCCTACTACATACAGGGTGAGTCAGAAATCTGGTTCGTGCCTTTATTGCCGTAAAAGAAGCTGGGAGGAATGCAAACAAACATGACACGTATTCAGACAGTCGGGGGCCATCTGATGATGTGCCCATTGGTGACCTTGGAACATTCGGTGAAGGTCATTCAAATGCTAACTTTTTTGTTAGGGACACTAGGGTGCCGATGTCAATTAGAGAAATGTTACGTGCTCTTTTGTGAACACAATGCAGCAAACAGAGTGAAATTCGGACAATAAATGCAAGAGTTATGAGGATGTTGTGCAGCCCCTGGCAAAAGCTTTCTCTTCAACAGGAAGAGTGTGCAAATGCTATGCAGGAAAGCAGTACATGAATCCCGTTCTCCTGATTTGACCCCACTGGATTTTTTCTTATATGGTAATACTTGAAGTTTCAGAGTGTATGAGAAACCACGACGTAACATACAAGACCTACAGAACTGAATTGCAGCTGCGGGTGAAGAAATAACACCGCAAATGCTACTCAACGTTCATGAACATTTTGTGAAATGCACGAGGGCATGCATCATTGTCAACGACGAGCACTTTGAACATTTAATTTAATTTACAGTATTTGTACATTGCTTTTTTGTTCAATTTATGACGAAGCCGCCTTTATTGAATTCATTATCATTCTGGTCTATTTTTTGCATGTTTTCATGTGTGCCATACATTAATGCGAAACTTACCGGAGTGCAAGTATGTGCTTCCCTGCATAGCATCTGCGCACTCTTCCTGTTGAAGAGGAAGTTTTTGCCAGGGGCTGCACAACATCCACGTTCCTCATAACTCTTGCATTTATTGTCCGAATTTCACTATGTTTGCTGCATTGTGTTCAAAAAAGGGTACGTATCAGTTCTCTAATTGACTTCGGCCCCTTAGCGCCCCTAACAAAAAAGTTAGCATTTGAATGACCTTGACAGAATATTCTAAGGTCACCAATGGGCACATCGTCAGATGGCCCCGGATCGTCTAAATACGTGTCCTGTTTGTTTCCATTCCTCCAAGCTCCATTTACGGCAATACAGGCACAAACCAGATTTTTGACTCTCCCTGTATATCATGGTGGCAAATTTCTCAAGTGTACAAATTACCCTGTCATATAGTATATAGCTACAAGCAAATTAGGTGCTGTTTCACGTTAGCAGAACACATAAGGGTGCAAATTGAAATGCTATATAATCACTTTAACAAAAATTATGAACATCCAAAGTTTTATATTACGAAATGAATCGCTTAAAATTAAATGGCAATACAAGTGTTAATTACAATTTTCAATTTTTATTGGATTTTCAATGTGATGACCAATTATAATCATTGTTCCTCAGGCGAGTTGTACTTATTTCGCTGACTGGTTCAAGTAGGAGCATTATGTATTGTTTCACGATAAAAACCCTATTTGCATTCATTGAAAGCTAATTTAAGCGGAACTATATTTCATGCTTGCGTTGTTTACTACACGTTTTACATGGCCAACTCACCACAACTTTTATGGTACTTTTATGCCCCATTCGAGTCTCAGCTTGTTTGATAGCGAACAGTAGCTTTATTGAAGCAAAAATGAAGCGTTAAAATTTTTACATCTCTTTAATTAGACTAATGTTTTGGTCTGAAAACGAGTTTCTAGCATTTTAAGTTTAAAGCTGCATGCACATGCAGGCTCGTTTTGCATGAAGCGTCGTAATAAGCCACCCAACTTTTGGTCTCAAATTCGTCCTATAGCTATCACACTCCTGCATTTGCATATAATATATGCTCTATAGCTATACATATGGCTATAAAGTTTGTCGAAAACTTTTCCAATTTGTGTCATCGGATTTGTATGTGCTAAGGTGGTTAGGCAATTTAATCTTTTTATTGTGAGCCTATGAAAACGTGCCATGGCTTTGGAAAAGTGTATGCATGTGAGCAATAAAAGTGGATAATTTGAATTGCATACATACATACACAATGTGTCCCAGATAAGCCATATGCGAAGCAGCAGATATATAGATGACGCTATGCATGCACGCAATTAAAAGTTGCAGCTCCGAATATATTATACCCCACCATACATGGATGCTAATTTACGACTCTGAGGTGCCATATACAGTGCATATATGCACGCATATCCAGGAAATATGATATACAAGTCTCATATAAAGCTATATTTCAATAGGCCTAACCGCAGTCTAGCCTCCACGTATATTAATTCAACGTACCTTTTAATTGTTTCTGCAGCACAGCCAGCTGATGCAAACGAATGCAAGTTATTAAAATTCCACTGGCAATGCAAGTTTAAATACATGGTATACAAATCAACATCAAACTCAACAATTGAAAATACAAGTGATGAATAGTATAGGATGCACATATGGGGCAATGAATGACATTAAGGTCTATAAATGCAATTAAAAGTTTCAATGCAGTGGGGGCAGATGTAACATATACAGGGTGAACAAAAAGTATATCATTTGTTTAAATACCTGCAAAATGGTGAGAGGGAGCTTTGTGAAAGTTGAATAAGTAAATAGGAAGAGGCACGGGGGAATTCCGAAAATCATATCGCACGTGACCTTGGACCTCATGTTCAAGGTATTTCGAATGCTATCTCGTGAACCGTTACAGTTAGGGCACTAGTCTCAATTTGAAAGTTGACGGCAATAGTGAAATTAGTCTGATGAATTTTGTTTAACAATTTTTGAGGCGAATTCTGAATTTATTTTGATTTTTTCCCAATCTTATGCAACATGAAGCAGCTTCCATGTCTTGCAACATGCCTAGCAGGGAGGCTTGCCCTTTCAGAAGCATCGAGTCCTATCATGAAATACCAAAGAAATCCACAATTCCCATGCATTTTTACAACATTCCGGTAATACCTATTAATTTTCATACACAGAAAACAAGTTCACAGACATTAAGCAGAATACATATCATTTAGTGCAATATGTGCTGTATGTGGTGCCCATCCGCTCCAATACATAACTGCGCACGGTGTTCAATTGATTTGTAAACAGATCGAA
>JAQIWR010001778.1:0-12727 GCA_034695945.1 Glomeris hexasticha
GGGAATTAAGAACGAGTTTGACTTAGTGAGGAATTTATGTTAGTGAGGTTTGAATTAACGAGGTTTCACTGTATATATTTTTGAGTTGTCCAATAATCGTCTCTAAAGATATAGTGCCAACCATGCAGTTGTTTGAATTAATTCTTGTATTCAAACCTGCTGTATGGACGAGGAGTTGTTTACAACTAGGGACCATCATATCTACTGGCGAGAAACAGAAACAGTATAATTTACTTTTCCTATTTTCTATATAAAGATTTATTTCTTCACGTGTTTTATCTCATCATCCAATTGAGCAACAACAAAAGCCAATCAACTTTATTTATCTGAACTGAATTGACATCTTGGGATTTAGCCATGTACATAGTATGAAATCCTGGGAGAATCAGACACGTCGGCAACTATACTGTTCATTTGTTACCAGCAATGGGCATCACTATCTGTTGGTTTGGGGGCGGTGAAATAGCCACTCTGGAACTTGGATGGAGGATGGATAGGATGGATGGATGGAATAGAGGGGGGTAAAAGTAAAAAAAAAAAAGAGGGTAGAAGAAGGAAGAAGGCGATCAGCGGAAAAGAGTTGTCAGCTCTGTGGTGGTCCATTGGTCCATTGCCATCCATCGAGGCGGCAAAATACGCCATGTCGACGCAATTAACTCGGGTCCCACATTGCAAGAAGGAGGAAATTCGAGTAATCCGGCCCTTCCTACTATAATCGTTACTATGGCAACAGCACCGGTAACAACGCAAAACCTTTTCTTATTTGTGCTGCCACGATAAATGGTGCTCATAGACAAAGAAGTCGGTTAGCGCAAGCGCCGTCCAATCGATTTCATTCAGGCCCTTTTCTTTTCTCAACCTCCCCCCCCCCTTTTTTTACCCCTTCTCTACCTCCCATACACTGTAAAATAGATTTATGCACTTGTTCACTGTCTGTGACAGGTGAAAAATGGCCCAAATATGCAAGGAGTTTGCTAAATCTACGCGTTGACAGTTTTGTTTGCATTTGGCCTATGCATATATATGCAGGCCCTTTTCAACAAAAATGTAATTATGAATTAAGAGACGGTGATTATCGACTTGCTGCTGCATGACGCCGGTAGACGGCGCACCAAGTAAACGCTGATTTCAAAACTTTCAGCAAGATATATTGCCCGTAAACACTAATTTTTCTCTTTTAAATATGTATTTATTTTCGGGCAAAAGTAAACAAATTGTTTCTCATTTCTGATACCAGATGGCGCTACAACCTTCACCTCTACACTCTTTTAGGGACTCTACTCTCTTTACCCGCTTTTGCTGCGCTATCTGGTGTAATATTACCAAGAAAAATATATTTTCCGGTTTAAATATTGATGTACAGAGTTAAAGAACTAATAGCAATTTCAAAATCAGGTAATTTTTTTACCGATCGACATAGGCCTATATAGCTACGTTGACAATCGAATCCAATCAATATTTTAAAAATGTACTCACATTTTCGCTTCAAATCTAGTTGTCCGTGTTGCTGGAGTAATAACTTGTGTTTAGATACGGATAAACGCTCGGATAAACGGTAATTCAATACTGTATTTAGTGCAGAAGTCGGGTCCAAAACTGCGAAAACGGCGCGAGTATGAAGTTGAAAGATCCGCCATTTTCGAACGTATGACGTAAAACGCGCTAACCCCGCCTCTTGCAACGCCCGTTAGAAAAAACTTTGAACTTCGATTGCTTCGATGGAATCGCAAATGAGGTAAAATTGTTTGATTTCTATTACAAATCTGAGGTGAAGGGCATAGCAATCTCGTGCATAATTTGTAGATAAATTAGTTTGAATAACATCTGGTAAAAAAATACGATGCAATTTTGTTAAAATGTATCACGCAAAATTTGCAGGAAAAACCATGCAAATGTAAATTAGTCGTAAAATTTCCATTTTGATCGACATAAATGTCTTTTTTGGACTTGCACGGGATGTGTACTGTCCTCTTGACTCAAGGTCCTTTTGCCAGAGTAGATAAACATTCGCTGGCAGCCGCAATCGAGAAATTTTCACTTTGATGTCGCAGTACATGGCAATATGGACTGCATATAAATTGATGCAGGACATTTTTGTGCCCATGCATTAAAAATAAACGAATTTCAGTTGCTCAGAACTCTTGAAAAATTCATGGTCGCATGCACTTCAATTCCACTTGCCTCAACGCCTTTAATTAAATTGGAAACAGCAGACAGAATTTCTTAGAAAAACAAACTTCATGCCTTTATAATATATGTACATTCAGATTCCATCAAATCTTTAAATCATCATCATCATCATCATCACAGGTACATGACCTCTAAACATATTTTGGGAAAGCTAGCCGACAGAATAATTGTTATCGGATTATTTGTGTCACATATATAACGGCGACGTAACAAATGCCGGCCTGTTCCCACACATCTCCCATAAAATGTGACAACATTCAGCTTTACCCAATAAGGCCACATACATAACTTTCCGATGTCCCTGAAATTTGGCATTGATATTGACATTACATACAATCGTACGATAAAAATCCACGCACTTCTCCATCTTCTCGTTCGCTCGGTATACTTTAGGAAGCGTAACAAATAAACTTCAGCATACGGAGCTTACAACCTTTCGAACAAGCTCATAATCTCAAATATAGATTCATATAGTTGTAAAGTTACGCACACAAAAAAACGGCTCAAAAATTTGTAACGCTCAGGCTCCTGTTAATCTTCTTTCCGATTGGCCGCGTGTTAGATGCAACTGCAGAAACTTTCTTATTTGAAGCAGGTGTCACGTCCTGAAACAGCTTTGCCGCTTCTTGTAACTTCCTGCCAGAGTAAAAACATAATTAGTTTCACAAGTATATCGGCTATATATGCAACAGGTGTCTTTGTATAGATTGCTTTCAGATAATTGCACCAAAATACTGAAATTATTTTCGATACGCTCGCATTGACGCAATAACTTTTGGGAATTTTATATTGGTACTTCCTTGCATGAACATACCTTGATAAAACTTCATTTTTTAATTTCTCTGCATTCAGTTCCTTTCTCAGTTGTGCCTTCGTCTTACTGGCAAAGGGACATAGGACCCGATGCAGGCTAATGCATGCAACCGTTGGTCTCAATTCCGGATCGGGATGAATCATTAGCTGCAAAATAGGAAGGAAGCTAATTTTAAACCACACTCATTTCCAATTAACCTGAAAACCTTATAAAGCATTAGCTGAATTAGCACCTTAAGGAGTTCGTTGAGGTCAACGGAATAGTGGTCAAGATGTGGCAAGTTTCCCGATCTAATATCGTGCCATTGTTCTCCATTCTTTGGTAAATCACCTCCACCACCCTGCAGAAAATAATCGCTTGTTAAACAATGCAATACAACTCTAAATTACAAACTTAAATATTTGTATTTTAAACTAACAGCTTCGTATATTGTCAGGCCGAGAGCAAAAACGTCTGCTTTTGGAAGATTTGTATAATCTTCTTGCAGGATTTCAGTTGGCAGGTAACGGCAATCACCTTCTTCAACTTGAGGATTCATTACTGATGTAACGTGGCCTAGATCACCTGAAACCACAAATTCAGTACATTGTAAGGACAGAAAATTTATGAGAATGCGATTGCCAATAAATAACCACATTAACGTACCTATTTTGTACACAATTTCCTCCACATCCTCGTGTTCATCCTCCTCGAACCCATCATCTGCTGAATCACTGCCTGAATTCCCTTGTCTTGTATTTCTCGATATAAAGATGTTCCCTGCAATTTATTTAACAAGCATTAAAAATAATCAATGATGAACAATGCATTTAACTCTAAAGGCGGACTGACACTGTATTGTTGGGTCCCCTGAAAATTGTCTTATGCGAAGTAAAATAATGAATACATTACCTGGCTTTATATCCATGTGAACAAGGGATAACGAATGGATATATTTGAGTCCTTCTGTTATGTGCACCAATATTTGTTTCAGCTCCGGCTCCGTGAAATGTTGCCCGGTTCTCCTGTTTTCCGCGATCGCATCAGCTAGACTACCTCCTAAACGAGACCGTAAAATATTTTAGATAGGAAATTAACGATTTGCTCTACATTTCTTTCAAATTACCATTGCAGTACTCGTTCTGTATAAGCATATGGTTGTCTTCTGCCCATGCTGAATAATATCTCACCACGTGAGCGTGTTTGCCAAGCACTGCGTGCGCGTAAACTTCATTCATTGCATTTTGCCTGCAAAAAAGGAAACGAATACATATATTGAATCACATCACGCAATGATGCGTTTATTAAATCTAGGTGATGCTCACTCAACACATCCAGCTATGGGCTTTCTTGACTTCTTTAACGCGTATACACATCCGTCAAGTCGGTTTATGCATTTATAAACGTTGCCAAATTCTCCTGAACCGACTAAACACACTTCCTGAAATTCTTGCTGATATCTTGGAATGTTCGCTTCCCGCAGCGCCAATTTCTAAAAAAAAAAAATCCATCAAGACACAGCTTTAATATCACTAGTAACAATAATATTGAATAAGGACAATATAGGATCATCACCTTGGTCGGCTTGTCGCATTCCTCCTCGTCCAAATCTTCATCGAAAGATTCTTCAATGGTGACGTTCATTATACTCCTGGAAAAATATCCAAAATTAAAACCCAATTAATACACTGGCACTTTCCTTATTACATCACTTGACTTAAAATGTATATAGATACATCGTTAAACACTTCAACACCTGCTGAATCGATACAGCACCAACACCGATTTCCTTTTTGGGGGTCTAACCATTAATTTCCACCTGTCACTGAGCAAAACTTTTCCCTTATCATTTCCTGCGCAATTTCCGGAAGGAAAAAAGAAGGCAACTTGAGCATATATAAGATTCAAATGTGAGTGCAGTGCCATTATTTCCGAATAAAATGAGCAATTTTCTCTCTCTCTCCATTTCTCTCGTTCCTAATCTGTGAAAACCATGAGAAATGTTTCCGATATGTGGAAAATTATACCGGAAAATATAGTCTGATTTGCTAATGCCACAAGCCAAAATGAGGAAAAAATCCATCCAAGATGGTCCCATTTTTATTAGATGTTGTAGGAAAATGAGGAGCAATGGGCCGCATTTCTCAATAATTCAACCATCTAATGCAATGCGTTTTTTTTTTGTAAAAACCTTTCATACATGGATTTAAAAACGGAACAGAATTTAGGCATCTCTGTTTTTGGAAGTTTTAATCAGATTTTCAGCACATTTCCAATTTTTCTGCCACACTTCATAAAGTCTCTTTTTAAATTATTAATATATAATAACTTCAGTGAAATATACATTTATAATCATTGCTGTTAGAAGATGAAACCATTTGAAGATCACTGCAAAGGGTGAAAACATTATTCTGCATAATTACACAAATAATTAATTAAATATACATTTAGCGTAACATTATCCCACTACAGTTGACACTGCTATTACAACAAGCCCAGCAATTTGCACTTTTTTAATCACAGTAAATGAACAAGTTAAACAGATATTGACAGGACAAGTTTTATTTGTCAAGTTTCAGATGTTGTCTGTCTACTCTGCTTTTTTCCTCCATTCAAAAACCTAAATATATGTAGAGCTATTGACAAAAAGGTACGTATAAGAAAATGGCCATTCAAGAACACATGATACTCCTTCTATAGAAACTGGGAACGGCTGGAAAAGGCCCTACAACACCGTCACGTAGTATATAGTGTAGTAGTAGTAGTACATAGTACAGTAATGGGCCAAATGGAACGAGACAACCAGCTGTTCCATTTTTCCACTATAGGGCACTGTACAGCAATGTGTATACACACACCCTGACAATGGACATGAAGGTGGATCAGCTGCTGCCATTTACATCCATGAGCACCAAAGTGCCGTTGTTGGCCATCACCTGGTGCGTGCATAGCTTCACTACATGTTACCATGGCAACACCACTCTTCCCGCCAGATGTTGGCACAGTGAACACAACACCACAACCACCTGGTCACACTCCCCTTATAAAACCTTGCATATAAAAACCAGTCACCTGGTGCGGTTGCCATGGTGAATTCCCGCTAAATGCACCGTTAAAAACACCTGGCACACACATGCACTGAAGCCATGTGTTGTTGTTGTTGTTGTTTTTATTCCCATGGGGCAATTTAATTCCATCACATAAAAAAAAAGTGAACAAGCAGACGCTTATGCTGTATAAAATCAATGATAAAATATTGAACTTTGTAGTATAGTGATGCAGGCCCTTTTAAATGACAAACAGGAATTGACCTAATACTATGCCCTGGACTTTTAGATAAATAAAATGGCCCCAGACTCTGGCCATGAGTGTGGGTCATGAGAACACAAACAGTCCAATGAAACCCGTGAAGGTTGACCTCATACGTACTTACAATATACTAATTATAAATAACCCTGTATAAGTTGTCCACCAATATAAATAAACAATGTCCTACTATTATACATAACCTGTGTCTAATAACTGTAATAAAGAACATGGAAAAATGTAGAATTTACAGAGAAATTAAGTACATCAACAAACATGGTTTAAACCAATATTTACCCGTTCAATCTACTCGATGTCCTGCGACGTTTCAATCCGGACTGAAGCAACATGCCACTTGGTGTGAAAGGGTTGACATTTGCCGGAGGGGGTGATGAACGGTCCAGGGCCTTTTTGGGCGAAAAACCCGTATTTTTCCCATCAAGCCTGTCCGCAAACAACCTGTTCCTCGGCATCCCATGTCCCAGCACGGAAGCCGTTGATCTCTGCAGCAAAGTCTTGGGTGTGTGCGGCGAATCGAAGAGTCGTAAAGAACGCACTCGTTTGTACGGAGGGGTTTCAAACTGCGTTAGGCTTAAGTCCCCATCTAGGCCTAACGGCGTCGCTTCGTCATCGTTCGCTCCGAAATTCGTCCCGTTGCCGCGGTTGCGTCTCCGGTACAAGCTAGCGCACTTCCTCGGACTTTTAAGCAATCGAGGCGAAGGAGATCTGCATTTAGCAGCCAAACTTTCCTGATCGGAATCGGCATCGGCGTCCCTATAATCCATCACCACGTTGCTCTTGCCGATGTTGTTGCCGCTACGTTGTTGCGATAGCCGCATTTCCGCTCCCATTTCGACGAGATGATCGCGAAAAACAAGCCGACTGCAAACGCGATTGTGCGACATTTGACGAAAACCGTTTGGCAAATTATCACACCCTTGAGGACCCCAAAGGGCACACGACCGATGGCGGTGTATACTCGTGCGCGTCGTCGATAGTCGTCACTGTTGCTTTGCGTCGATTTCCGTAGTAGGAGCGTCACGTGATTCGAATCGACCAATAGGCGGCGTGCGCCGCTGACGTCATCCTCGTCTGGCGGGAAAATCGGTACAATAGTCGTCCCTGCGGGACGACACGTGACCTGAATTTCGCAACACCGGTGCCAGCCGCCATTGCCCAATTTCTCAATTGCTCAAATCCAAACAAACACTGATTGGCCTCTTTGTAATTTCCGCAACTTTCAATGCACAATACGGCGATTCAAGATAAGCATGCAGGAAAGTGAACTATGAGAAATGATCTCGTTTTACGAACGCTCGATATACGAGTTTTCGACCGGATCATTTTGCATTTGAAATTTTGAGTGAAAATTGAATGTAAACAAAAAAGTAAAATATAAATTGCAGTGAATCTCTCCATGGTGAAATGTTTGACTTTTTTGCGAACATAAACTGCGTTATGTTTTTTTTTAAATCTCTATGCTGGAAAACCTGTCTATGGTGGAAAGTTTTTACGGCCCCGTGAGATTCCACCATGGACAGGTTTTACAGTAACTTGAGTAAACAATTGACTTTTATTATAATTACCATATTTTACATCAACTTATTATTTCATAATATACGTTTTCCTGAATTTGTTTAAATACCCTACAAAAATTGTATTCCCAATTTATTTTGGACAGAAAACCTGCTGAAACAGGAAATTTGTCCGGTCCCTTGCAATTTTTAGGTATGACGTAATGGCTTGTATATAAAAGGTAAAGTTATTGCCCATTTTTAGTCATTTTATACAACAAGCAAAAACCTATTGTGTATAGTTTGCGTGTTTGGAAAACATCAGTTTGAATATTTTTCTCTTTAAATATGGCTACCTTTAAAAAAAAAACAACAATAGACGAAAAAAATATTCAACCGGTATTACGTCATCGATGTGGCAACAATCCGTTAACATTCTCCACTTGAATTGTCAATACAATATTGAAAGTAAAAGAAGCGCATGAAAGCGGATTGAACACGTGACTTGATAAAGTGTGACACGTGTCTTCGAGAAAAGGGGCGAGACAAGTGCAAATCCTAAAACCATCAGATTTGTGGTTGTTTCTATCTCAGTTTCAGGACAAAGATGCACTCGATGACTAATAGTGTATGACTCATAGTCTCGCCTTACCTACATAAATAGCTGCAGGTAGAGTTTCCAAGGGGGTAAATATAATGTTTTTCACTATGAATTTCCTTGGTCTGGATGTAGATTTTTATTTCAAAACACGATGCAAGAAGATAAAATAACTTGTTAATATTCTAATATTTTATGAAAATGAGTGTGAGGAGGGATGTACAAGACTTTTGAAACAGGTGGGAAAATGTTTGATGGAGAATTTCCGACAGCACGGCCGTTTTGTACCTTCTAATACAGCCCCAAAAACATGATAGCGGAAATTTAGAAACCCCGGAAACAGATGTGAGAGGAAATTGTAATCCATAAGTGTGGCGCAATTTTAGAAACAAATTTGGAGCATTGGGTGCGGCAGATGGCCCAACCGGTAAAAGCAGGTGAACAATTGCTGGATTGTAACGTATGAAACCGTTGTAAAAATTCCATCACATTCAAAATACATACCCTACCTACATGAAACTGAAATGTAACAATATTTGCTGTAGGTACTGTACTATTCAGGAAATGCGTTTCATGTGGAAGTCTACGGTGAAAACAAAATAACTTACGGTTTAAATAAAGATTTTATAAGTTGACCTTGTACCCTGAATACTTTAGCAAAAATGACCTTCAATTGTATGCAAAATAGACTGGAGACGCCTTTACAAACTTTACTGCTTATATTACAAAAAAATGCTCATTTTAATTTTTGGCAATGAATTAAATAATAGTTTTGGTCTGACCGAGTTTATAACAAAACTATTGATGGAACAGAGTTGTATGTTGAACATAAAACATTATTTTATAGGTAAAAAGCAGAAATAATAATAACAATAAACATTTATTAAACGATTTTATTAGAAAATGGTTAAATTTTTTTTAGCAAGTTATTGTGAAGTATGTTAACTTTTTCCTATCATTTCATGTGGAGGGTAAATATTTGACATCAAACTTGGTGTTTAACACGTGCCGCTATGTAAACAAAAACAGACAAGGAAAGTACATTTTATTACAGGGTACGAATCTGTAGATAGTTTACAAAAACCGATTATGTTCATGGTTACTTTTTACCCTAAAATAATTAAGTAGCAGACTCCAAATACGGGACGATTATTAATTTTGTTTGGATCAAATATGGAAATATATTTTGGGCAATCCAATAATGCATTTGTAATAATTCAATAGTGTCCACTTTACAGTGGAAAAATGTAAAAAAATAAATTATTAGAATCTAGACATTGCATTGCTTGTATAGATACGAATTAAGTATACGTATTATGCCTGCATCTTCACAAAACGAGTGAGTTACTATTAGTTCAGACTGTTTGAGACATTATATGTCGATGAAAGACAACCTGAGAGGTTTATCTGGTCTGTTCATAATAGAGGTGTATTGTCCAATATCACAATAATGGTATTCCACTTTAAATTCCTGCATCATCTACGCGTTTACAAAAATTAAGTCACTTTATAAAATTGGAGTGTAATAATTTGATGCTAAAAAATTAACATTGTTACCTTGACTAGAAGAATGTACATCTCTTGCTCTGCCAATCTTCTTCCAACACACATTCTTGGACCAACACCAAATGGTTGGCAAGCATAAGCATGAAAGGTGCGAACACCTTCTTTGTTTCGAAGCCATCTTTCAGGCTTAAAAACATTTGGCTCAGTGAAATTTGCTTCTAACAACGAAGCAGCTTGGGTCCGAGCCAACAGCAGCACCTAAATTATAATAAATGATGCGACGTAATATTTCTTGGCAAAATTTCGAGCAGAAAATAATGGGTTTTTTGAGGGTCATTACATTTCCCATCCATTATACAACTTTATAAGAATTAAAACAAAACAAACCCCTGGTGGAATTCTATATCCTGACATGACAACTTCCTGATCCAGGATCCTTGCCGTTCCCATAACTACAGGAGATAATCTGAAATATTATTAGTTTAGTTAAGGTTAATGGAATAGTACCACAATAGAAAATGTTATACCAATGATCGAGAATAAGTTGGGTTTATAAATTAAATAATTACCTCATGCTCTCCTTTATGCATGCTTTCAAGTATGGCAGATTTTGAAGAATATCAACAGTTACTGGGGAGTTTTTGTTGGGTAGTTGTGAGAATATCTCATTGCGAAGACGCTGCTGAGCATTTGGGTTTTTGGCCAAGTGGTACAAAGTCATTCCCAAAGTGTTGGCTGTCTGGAATTTACAGTATTACAAATTATATAGATCATGTTACAATTCATACATGAAATATATATGTATTACCGTGTCAACACCAGCACAAATGGCATCCGTCACTAGGACCACCAATTCGTCAATGTCAATGCCATTTTCCAGAAACGAGTCCAACAATGATGCAACTTTCGGGCACTTTGAACCAGACGCCTTGGTCTTCCTCGCATCATTCAAGTGTTTTCGAGCTTCCCTACATAATATTTAAATCATTTATATTAGTATTATAACATCACGGTACACCACATTAGGTGATCCGACAAAAACGTTTAAAGTTATATACTTCGATCTCCTTACCTAAACTGAGCTCTGGAGGGGAAAGGGGGTGGTATGGAGTCCATTGTTCAGGAGGGTCCCAGCTTTGAATGATAATTGGTATACAAAAGAAAGAACAAGATAATCCTTTCCACTCCAGAGCTCAGTTTAGGCAAGGAGAAGTATAATTAATGTTCATAGAAAGCTTCTCCGCATAGCCTACTCCAACACGTATAGACGTCACCACGAGAGTTGAGCCTCGGCGGCCCACGATTGTGACGCATGCTACGCTCTAAACAGGGTGCCACCGGTGCTATTCCTGCACCTGGTCAGGCAGATGGTACCCTGTTTGGAGAGTAGGATGCGTCACAATCTCGGCCAGCCGAGGCTCAACTCTCGTGGTGACGTCTATAGTTCCGAAGTCACAGCAGCTTTCAAAATGGATGAAAAGACATGTCGATGCTCGTATTCTGCTGCGAAAAAGCTAATAATTGCACGCCATTCCTTCTGAAGATGACAATTACCGTTAGATAATGCGCATCTCCACTTTTTGAGAAAAAACAATTACGATTTTCCATTTGATACCGCGGGCGTTATACGCAGAACTTTAATGGACAATAAATTTGAAATTTGCAACGTGACAGCATGTAGTACTCGCTCTCTCTACACAAAAACAGGAAATGGATGCATTTCTTGGAAATATATTCTTGGATTATTCAAAGGAGTGCTCATTTGATTACTTTCAACTGTTTTTTTATAAATAATATATTTGGATTTAATGTCTGTGCTGCAGTTCGGTTTGAAATTATTTTACCATGCACCATTCTGCCAGTCACGAGCTCATTATCATGAGCCAAGGACACTGTACTGGCGGCCATCAGACTGTCCGGTGTATGTTACCGATTTGAATTACTTACAATATTAACTGGAAAATTTTCAAATTTTGTAATACATTTTGAAATGGTCAAGCCCAATACATATGATGAAACCTTGATGAAACATTTCACAAATCGATAAAAGTTAACGACTATTATGCAGGAACATATAACGTCATCCGCCTGCACCCAAGTGGCCGTGGACTAGCAAGGTCACGGTCACGGTTAACGTGGCTTAACAATCAACACAAAACTAGCAGCTTCAGAGTTCAGACGATATTTTCAATTCAGACGAATACCTGTTCGAAGGCGATCATTCTTTCTCTGTCGTTTACATCAAGTTTACATGCCAGTGTACCGAATTTCAGTTTGATCGCCACATGCGCGATGCAGACCCGTGATGAGCCCAGGGGCGCGGTAACAGCTGTGACGTCACTATCTCCGCTCAATCAGCTCATTGGTGGATGACTGGAATAGCACTCGGTAACCAGCAACCAATGAGGTGTATTATTATTGCATTGTTAAATTGAAATAAGTGCATGTGAAATAAGTCACATATTTATTTATATAGTCTATATAAATTGCACTTTAATTTTTGTATTGGCTAGTACACATAAAAACCCCGCCCATATCGCAGCAGCTGTATTGGCGAAGATTTTAACTTTTGGTGAATGGCTGCATGGACAATCAATTTGCATGTTTCCATCAGCAAATAAAAGCTCACGATTTGATATCTGATGGTTGGCCCACAACCAGTGAAACTAGCCTCTACCTACCCCCCTGCTAGTATGTCGTACACTTTTCAACCATTGACTGAACTACCTGAACTACCAACTGTACTACCAGCTGGTGGTAGTGGCCCCTTTCTAGCAGGGGGGTAGGTAGAGGCTAGTTTCACTGGTTGTGGGCCAACGA